>VZTS01001929.1:363162-387682 GCA_013400795.1 Pluvianellus socialis
ACCCCACGCCCCCCCCCCCCAAAAAAACCTTCAGCAGCTACAGGAGAACTATATTCAGAATACGATAACATATTTTATCAACACAGGTATAATGGCTATGATGATAAAACTATGAATCATGAAAGGGTTTGCATCTGTCTATTTGGACTTACTGTAATTAACAAGGCACAAAACACAACTGTTGTGTAAACGTTATTCCCAAAGGGTTTTTCCACATTGAAATATTACGCAATACATCCTTGTACAAAATAAATGGAGTCATTGTGCATTATCCATTATGGTACTTTTTTTTTTGCATTTTCTTGATATCCTTCAACTAAGAACAAAAAGTTGGCCCTTGGATGTTCTCATCAGAAAAATCTCTCCTACGCCATCGCAATCCGTTGTCGCTTCCAGCAACGGCATTTTCTGCCTCCTTTCTGACAGAGTTACAAGACCCGCAGAACTACAGATCTGCCCACGTGTTGCAATAGATGATTGTGAAGCACAATGCAGCTGAACTGCGACATCAATCCCAAGTCCTAACAATTCACTGTTTCCTCACTTCCGACCATTTTACTAATCGTGGAAGGCGTTATGATCTAGCAATGAGAGGCTTCGACGTGAAAACTGGAAGAGTTAGGTCAGAGAACCTAGCTCAGTCACAAGCATGCCACGCGATACCGTGCAAATCGCTTAATCCTTTTCCTCTCCCACCCCCGTCTATTTAGGTTGGAAGTGCTTTGCATCACTGTCTCGCGGTATCGATACAGTCTTAACTCCAGTGAATGACATGGAAAATACCTTACACGGACTTCAGCGGGGTCAGATTTTTCATGCTGTGTTGATAAGTGCTTATGCTTAGCACAAAAAAAAAATCCTTATGTTACCTGGGGTTAGCATAAAATACGGCTGCTGCAGTAAAAAACCCACACTATTGTATTTAAGAAAAAAAAAAAAAGTCTTGCAAGGAGCCTGGAAATAAGTAAAAATGCTCAAGCTTTTAATCGCAGCTAAAGCACTAGTCCTTCAGTAAAGTTTGGTGACTGCATCAGTGAAATATAGCTGCCAAGATTTTGTCACCTTCAGCAGTATTTTAAGTTAGGAGTTAATGATGGCGCTAAGGCCAAAACTATTTTTCTGGCTGTGAAAGTGCGTATCTGCAGTTTTAACAAAGGGACTTTTTCCTTTGCAGGGCCGAGGTGGGGGGATATCGGGGAGCTGCATGGTGGCAATGATGGCAAACTATATCCAATGACCAAAACTTAAATCATGTAATTTTTGACCTGGGACATTTGCAAGTTCAGCGTCTTTAAAACAGTCTACCTCCTTGGTTCTAACAGCAGAGCTCATAACTAAGGTCAGTCGCTTCCAATATATTAATATTTTAATTAACTGGGACAATTGTATCATCTATCAACCGTCTTTCATTCTAGAATAAATTCAAAAGTTACTATAAACCAACACTCTAGTGGATGGTATGCACTGACAGAAACGGCTCATTTGAATCCTACCGAACTGCAGTCTCATTTCAAGAGATGTTGCAAAAAGTTAACCCTGAAGCTATTCCTAAGCAAAAAAAATAATCCAACAGTCCTCTGAATTATTGAAATAAAACAGCTGAACAGGATTAGTACGATGTTTTTTTTAAAAAAAACCACAACTATTTTTCATTTTGAAGTGGATATTTCCAAGAGAAAACGTTTTCATGAACTGTTCCTGTTTTGACAACATTTGCTTTCCCCAGAAGAAAATGTCTGTCAAAGTTTTCCAATCACCTCTACTTCACAGCTTTTTGGTAAATTCTATGTATAGATCTGAGTCTTCTTAGCAATTATTTGCACTATACCCCTTCTTCCCTGATTAGGCAGAATCAAAATAGAACAACATTGTTTGAAATTAGTATAATGCAATCAGCTGAAAACCAACCTAATCTCTAGTGGCGACTGGAATCCCTACAGCACGCATTCTGCAACGCGTTACCTGTACAGAGAGGATACGGTCTGTTACATAAAGAACAAGGAGATTCTGTAAAACTTCAGTTCTTATTTTTAATGTATAAAAGGACTATTTGCTGCTGATCTGTATGAATGTCAGAACTTAAAGCAAAGCGATACGCAAAGGAGCAAACAATGAAAAGAAAGCAAAGCTGAGAGTAATAAGGCTGCTTGGAGACAGATGTTTCTGACGTGGAGTATTTCCCTTCTTTCCCCCACCTTGGCTATTCTGGTATGACACATCCACGCAGAAGAAAATTTGGGCTGAAAAAGAAGATTCTACTATACCTTCCAAAGTACTGCCGGTGTGACACAGCGAGGGAACAGTGGGATTAGTCCCCGTAACCACTGAAACCTACAGCCAGAGATGCTGGGACCACCGCACCTTGCCTGGCTTTCCCCGACCAGAAGTGAACCCCCATGCCGGACAGCACTGACAACATATGAGCATAAAACCTGGTGGTGCGACAGATTTCTCAAATGTTCTTTTTCTTTTGTCTGTAATGCTATTTTGACTTCTGAAGCTGTTGTCATGGGCCTTCAGAGGAAAAGGGCACCGTTTTTTACGTATATACTTTGTTAATGCTGTTAAGAGAAAATGGCAGGGAGGAGAACATTTTAGAAATGTCAAAAGCAATTTATTTAGATATTTTTCTGAAGGGTGTGCTTCATCTGGAGGTGACAAAATGCTGCATTTAAGAAGTTTATTATTAAAATGTCTGTTTTTGTTTCAAACCAACATTTTGTCATTGAAAGCATTTTAAATTCTAAAGCACATTATTTGTTCAGCGCTGTTCTCACGTAACACACCGATCAATTATAAGGTGGTTCTTTGAAAAATATTTGCTGAAGACCCAGTTAAAAAAAAAAAAATAAACCCCTTGTTTCTGTTCACATTACAGTAGTTCCTTTAGTTCCTGACTTTGCATGTTTGTCACACAAGTGAGGGCTTATGGGCTCAGACTCAAGCTTAGTGCCTTGCCAGATCTACCAAGAGCACAGCTGTGTTTGCCTTCGGATGCCAAACACCATGAACTCTGTAGTTTAAAGGTATAATTCTGTTCTACGAAATACACAAAAAAAGTAATTTTATGCTGAACTTTCAGAGGGAGGGGGAAAGAGTCACAGACACGTTTATTTCTTATAAAAATACTTAAAATAGATTTTTATCCCTTTTTTTTTTTCCTTATATTTTGAGTGTTCCTTAACAATCTCAACTTGCTGCTTTTCCCAGGTAATCCTAGCATCAACTGAACCCTTGATCCTCTCTCTTGGGTGGGACACTGAACCCAGTGTGAAGTGAAGTGAAAGGACACTTTTACCTCTGCTGCTGTTGTCCCGCAATAGCACAACCGACACAAAAGAGCCAAGCAGGTAGAGGAAAAGACCCCTGAACCTGACTGCAAGCATGAAGAATATCTGCTAGTGGTTAAAATTGCCCTAAGTCTCATTTTTCTTTCAGGACGAAGCTTTAGGGGAAGAATCAAAGCCTCGGGGATGCTGGATTTGAAGGACAGGAGATGACATAGAAAGACTATTTAGAAGACAGTGGGAAGAATTTGTTTACAAAACGCAGAGAAAAAGCTTGTTTCCCGACTAACAAAATACTGAAAAAGCTTATGTAAATACTTACAGTTTTTATGAAAAAAATCCTTAAAGATTTTCAAACTACAAATTCGGCATTGAAATGGCAATTTCAATTTCCGATCATCAGTTATCTGATACACTACCTAAAGAAAACTATTCAACATTACACGACTTACACCGACAGTGCAAATGTTAGCAGGGAGATAAAGATGTAGGGTTACTTTCTGCTAGTTATTTAAGAATGCAATTTAAATTTGTATTTTTGAATTATAATGGCAGAGGCTTTTTCTTAACTGTAAGACTCCCATTTTCCACTTTCAAATTCTGCACATTTTAAAAATATGAAACAGTCCCATATATACATGGTGCTCAAGAGGTCAGGGTTTTTTCCCTAGCCTGAGAAAACTTCTCTAGTCAAGGCTCCATAGTGTGGGGGTCGGTCTAGGGGTCTGTTTTGCATTTCTGTTTCTTTCCTGGTTTGGGTTTTTTTGTTGTTTTTTTAAGGACTATACAGAACGAGAGGCACTGTTCACATAGTCATACATTCTAATAGCTAGAACAGTTTAATCTCATTTGAGCTACAGATTCTATGTGGGCCAAATTATTTCTGCTCTTGCACTTGACTACTTACAATTTGCAGAAAATTAAAACACTGTTCTTTTGTTCAGCATGAAACAAAGTAGAAAGGGAAAAAGGCCAAATCAAGCAGAATTTACTTCACAAGGCTGGCAGATGAATTTGTAGACCTGGCTTTAAAATTTGAGCTTAGATTCACATGCAATTTAATACAAATTTGTACAGCTGAAATTACTGTTTGATCATTGTCACACTGGGGAAGGAAAGAGCAAAATATATTAATACACTCAGTAAACTTCTAAGATCAAGTATCACTAGCACATGCTCGTGTCCTCCGTATTAGAAATTCTCACTTTGCATATTTGAAATTCTCACAATGAAGAAAAGCCTTTGTTGAGAATTTCCAACTTCATTATCAGTTGTCATTTGTAAAAAGGTGCATACAATATTTACCGAGATTAATGGTTCTTTGCCCTTAGTTTAGCTGCGGAAGAGAGTTAGACATGCTGAGGAAATTTACACACCACCTTGAGCCCAGCCATTTGGCACTAATTTAAAGCAGAGGCATCGCATACGAGTTTAATTAAAAGACTCTGCTGCCCCATTTGCCAATCAATGAGCTACAGCAGAGATGGGAAATGGAGCAAGGATTTCAGAGCTTCCAAAATGCTCACAGTAGTGGAGTTTATGGTTAGTGTGTGAAGTCCATAGCTTCAAACTCAATGTATTAGTTGACCTAACATCCGCTTACCACTTTCCTTCTGTTTGCTTTTGGTCCTTGCCTCCTAAAGAAAAACAGGGCCAGAAGAGGCAGATGTGACTTCCTACAGTCTGTCTCCATGCTTGCTTCATACATAAGAAAAATGCAATTTAAGTGGTTCCACGTGAAAGTTAGTTTAGCAGTACTGAGAAAAATAGAAGATGGATGTGGCTTAATTTGGCATTAACTACTTGGCTTTGATCCCTACACCATATCATATTGACTTTATAAAAGTCAAAAAGGTGTAGCGTGTTACTAGATAAGGTGTTGACACTTGGAGCTCATTTTCACGTTATAAAACTCAGAGACATTTTGCCACAGACTCAGTAGGAGCAGGATCATAAATTGCACGTGCGGTAGCTAAGGTGGTTTAATTATTTACAGACAATTCCTCATCTGCAGATGTCATTAAAATCTTAAGCCAATGCTTTTTGTGTATTTGTTCACCACTGAAGTACGAACACTCTGCTCTCATTTGCAATAATGTTCACCTTCATCTGATTTTCCTCTGACTAGTCCATTAGCATAGAAAAAGTTCAAAAAACCCCATTCATTTGATATTATGGTATTACAACATCACTGGGTCATAACTTTAGGGTTATGTTATATGCGCAGTTTCATGCTTGCCACTAAAAGCTCAGAATTGTAAACCACTGTAAATGCAAAGCAAGTTCAGAATCGCAAATGAGTGAGGACTTTCAAAATAGTATGGCTGAAATTACAACGATATTGACCCACTCACATTCACTGTCTTTCAAATAGATGTTTTCCTCAGGAAACCCTATCCAGCAACTGACAGAGAGAACTGAGCAAAACCAAAGAATCAGTATATTCCAACTCCTTAGCAGAGGTTTGGGAAAAAACCAAAACCCAAGGCAAGTATCACAACAGGGGAAGATGGAACTTGCACCTACTGAAGATACTACTAGGCTTGTCTCACTATTTTTTCAGGTAGCTCAAGCAGTGTCCATATATACACCTGCAATCAATCAGCGGGTGATCAAAAGATAAATCATCAGAACTTTCAGTTTCAGAGACTTTGAGAGCTGACAGCATCTTTGGATTATTTGTAGTCTGGTTTCCTATGGATCACAGCATCTTAAGTATCATGGGTAAATATAATAAAATCAAATTATTTAAATAGAATTAATGCTCAAGAAAAGAATTCAAGACTTGTCTAGACAGCAGAGGCAGAACTCTTCTGCTTTATCAGGTAGTTTTTCTTTCCCTCGCCCTGTGATTTCTGCTGTTAACCACCAGCTATTTTTAAAAAGTTGAGCTATTTTTAAAAGTTGTGTTTGTTCAGCTGAAAAAGGTATACTCTAACTTCTAAATAGTGTCTCTTTGGTTACAGCAACTGAAGAGCTTTTACTGCCTGCTCTTATTTCTCTTTTACACCCTTTAAGAAAGTCATCGCTCACTCACTAATTTTGCAATTATAGAGACAGAGTTAAGCTGCTTCTCTGTGGATTCTTTCCACCCTTACGGCATCTTTCTGCGTTGTCTCTGTTTTTTTCAAAAACCATTTCAAAAAGCAGCATCCTGAAAGGTAGGAACGCAGCACTGCTGCACTGATATTCAGAGGCTGTAATGCATTGATCACCTTTCCCCAGCTAGTGCCCAGTTTTGACTTTGTGGTGCTCTCAATCCCAGTCGGTGTTGCGGATCTCTTCCAGAGCTAGTTTGCTTTTCGAGACTCTATCTTTCACGCCGCGGGCATTGCCTTCACCCCTTTTCAGTTAGCAGACATTCTACAACGTACTTTGAGACGGATGATGGAAATGTTGAGCAGCACCAGGCACAACACCTCTCCCTTTGGAACTCAGCGGCGTTTTGCCGTTGACATGGGCTTTTACAAAGTCTGTCAAAAAACTAATTCTGAATTCATTTTACTTGAGCTTTAATTACATTGTTTTGGTACAATTTTGTTAGCAAAATGCCATGTGATTCTGCCGATACCTTTATGAAATCTGGTTTTATTATTTCATGCAGGTAACTTCATTAAGCAAATACAGAATCATTTTAAAGATTTCCTGTTATGAATTACATTGTTATCCTTAGGTCTTTTTAAACTGAATTCCTCATGAGGATTTTTTTTTTACCCTTCTGTTTAGGATAGATGCAACATAACCAATCTATAAATAGCTGTTTTTGTCCTACTTGCTCTCTTCTTTCTGGAGTTTCTAAGCTTTTATTTTGTTACAACTCACATTAAAAATGAATGCCAACTGATGGAGATTTCCCTCAGACTGCTTTTTAGAAATCTGGGATGAACTCTATTAATTTAAGACTGTGAAACATAACTCCTTTGGGGTGGGAAGTACAGTAGCACCTTGATGAAATGCAAGTACATGCTCCTCCTCCTTTTTGAATACATTTGCATACAACCCTTTGAAAGTCTCTATCTTTTGAAAGTCAACCCTTTCTGCGCTAGCAGCTTTTGAGAAATCTTGAATACACTGTTGTTGCATAAGAAATTTCCACCTGTCTCCCAGAGTCATCTTCCTGACATTCTCACTGGGAAACCCAGAGGTGGGTGGTGGCAGTAGATTGTTCTGCTGGACACATTTGACTTTCTCGGACTTGGTTCATTTTGAGGCAGTCTACATTGGTGGATGAGATGATTTTAATAACATTGGTTTTTTACACTTTTAGTTTCAGTGAGTCAAAACATTTCAGAGCGAAGAACTTGAATTAAAAAAAAGAAACGAAAGCTTATTATGTGCTTATTCTTAAAATAATCTTCCTTTGCTGACAATCTCAAAAAAACCAGCTGACATCCAAAGCAGCAAATGCTGAGGAAGACCAGCTATGCACTACAGCCAGGCTTTATAGCCTTCTTAATAGCTAACTGCACATTCAGTACCCCTAAAATATGATCATTCTTCCTCCAACCAATATGATGCCATTAAAATTCTTTATTCATTTATTTGAAGTTGTTTCACTGACTTATTCCATTGACATCTACCCCATTACAATATCAATTGCAATGTCTCCATGTTATGATATTACGGTAATTGCAGTCTCATACATTTCAATTTTTTTATGCTAATTTTGGTAGCTTCCCACAGCCCCTCTTCTGATGTTAACTGCACTGTCTCACACATTTTGACTGACACAGTAATCATTCTAGGGATACTGTAGTTTATTGGCGAGAGCTTGGACTTTGGCCTGCTGTTTATATTAAAATTAGTTCAAAATCATGTTAGTTGTATAGAAAAAAATATTAGTTATATTGGCAGTAACTCCACTCTAAGTACGATTTAGCTTTTGAATTAGAAGTCCATTGTAAAGGGCGGTGGTGGAGGGGGCAGTTATCACATTCCAGTTGAATGAGATTTATTTTCCAGACTTCTCTAAGTTTTGTAAGACATTCCAAATAGAAACATGCATTCAGGATTGCAACAAGTTAGAAGAAATATTTTCATTAATTTTGCTGATTTTATACCACGTGAAAAACCTGAATGTTCATCTGCTTTTCAAAACGTTTAAAATAACATTGAGCTACAAGTAAGCCACTTCTGACCTGTACCTAAGAGCAGGCAAAATCCCAGATAGCGTCCTTGGAAGAAGATAAATAGAACAGAAACATTTTATGCTTGAGAGAGATCCTCGCACCTCCCGAAGGGTCCAGGCGCGCTAAGCAGACAGAAGTGCCCCGTTAACTTGACTAGTTAATAGACATGCAGGGAACACACCTTGCCCTGAAGTCTTCTGCTCACTCTTCTCCTTCCGCATGCCAGCCACACCTGCTTTTATTCCCTAGTGCTATACAATTTTCACATACTAAAAGTCAAATCCTGCTTTCAGAAACACACACAAAAGACATCCATTTATGTCAAGAAGTGGCCACTCATGAGTAGAAGAGGGCAAACCATGGAACGAGTTAAGTATAGAACGTGAACTTCCTAATTCCCCTGCCTAGCCTGAGTCAAACTCTTCACACTATTTTTACATACCAGCTTTCAATATTTAGAAGTGACAGATCAATAAAAGTTAGGGTCAAACGTTCGTTTTGACACTAGTTATCAATAATCACATTATTGACCTAGAAACACAATAAAAAGAATTAAACACAAGAAACTCTTGGCGCATCGCTATTTTGAACGGAAGTGGTACTGCTGTGCTCCTTCACTGCCATTTATCCGAACTGTCAGTTGTTTGTACAGAACGACAGAAATAACCTGACCCACTTATAGGTTTATCTGGAGTTTAAAGGCATAATTTCTTTTGGTAGCAGAGAAATAAACAAGGTTAAAAAACCAAAAGCAACTAAGTGAAAGCGCTCTAATATCCCAACAGATTGTTTTATAGGTTTTTCTCAAAGTTTCAGATCAATCTCTTTCTGCCTTGTCTGCTCTAACTAGAAATCAAACTCTAATTAGAGAATATTAGATATAAAATAAGGGGATTAATTTGTAGTTGACTATGATGACTATCTTTAAAAAAACCAGTACAGTTTTATTGTATGTGCAAGGAATAAGGCTGGCATGTGATTGCTAGGCCACATGAATAGACTCCAGGACTCTTGTAAACATCAGGACAGCTCAGAGACTCTCCTTGGTCTCAAGTTTAAACTTCAATTAAAAATCTTGAAGGGGCCAAATTAGTTTCCTTAAAGTTGCTTGCGCAAAAAGGAGTACACCGCATACTTGAGCTCTTACACAGGGAACAGAAGTTCAGTCAAGCTATTGCAAACTGTACAAGAGATGCTACAAACATGCAGGAATCCTGGCATCTAATACAGATGGATGAATTCATTCTTATATAGATAGTAGTCGTGCGTATCTGACTTCACAACCCCTCTGTGGATACAGCTTTGTCTAGAGGCTGCAGTGTACAGATGTTCTTCACCTCTGACAGGATACTTGTGCCCAACAACTCTACCCCTGTCTTTTCCAGACCTGATTTTCCTTCACGCTGACTGAAAGCCCAGAAAACCCATAAAAGATGCTACTATACTCTTAGCTGATGAGACAGGAGTACACAGCAATGCTGGGGGTGGCTACCTCCCTATAACTTTTTTGCTGGGGTACTTTAGCCATATCTGCTAATATTTTGCTAACTCCAGCAGTTTATATATGCTTTATCAAATAGGTAGCCAGGTAAGAATTAAAAAAATTAGGAGAACTCTGCCTGTTCTAACTGTCCCTTAACAATTCTGGTAGGTGTGGTGTAATTTAGTATTTTAACTCAACGGAGAAGACTCTAATGCTAACACATGGCAGACGTCTAACAGTCCAGAATTATCAAAATGTGAAGGGAATGAGGTGTGAAAGTGAGCGATACGAAGTTCAGCAGAAAAACAGTTGGTCAATGGAAGATGCCTAATAAATTCAACAATCTATTTAGGAAATAAAGATGAAAAATATTTGCAATGATCTAAATCAGAAATTGTTTTCATAAGGAATTCAAGTCCAGAAAGAGTTCCTAAATAATAGCACGACCAGATTATTACTACGTGACTTTATAGTCTAAGTACAATTAACCATCTAAAATGCACAGTACATAGGCCATTATTCAAACTAATTACTTAATAGTTTTTAAGCATCTTTGAATTTTGACACCAAAAGTTTATGTTAAAAATATGGGGAGAAAAGTCTGTTTCAATAGTGAAAACTCCTAGCTTGTCCCGCAGACAACCTCACAGTTTTCTTCTTCCTATTACCATGTCCTTTTCCAGCAAGGACAGGAAAATTACATCCTCCAGGTTTTTCTGCCACAGTACTCTCTGGAGGATATCTGAAGATGGATACCTATTTCCATTACACTATACACAGAATTTTACCCACCTGGCTATTTTTCACGCCCTTATTATTCGCTAATCCCATGACTAGGAGAGGTGTCCCAGCATCGCAAACCACACCAAGCTCCTTGACACCAACCAGTTTAGCACAGACAGAAATGTGCTGCAGGCAAGCTGCAGTCTTGCTTTTGCCTTTAGACAAACCTGTTTCTCCTGATCTGTTCCCCTTGAGGGTGGACATCTGCCATTTGCCAGGTTTCTCAGCCCTCTGTGATCTCAGGTGGCCTCCACAAATTGGCTGCTCCTGGATTGAGGAGCAACAACCCCCTCCTAAAGTGAAAGATCCCAATGCCAAATTAAATTGTTCTACCTCATTTGGCCCAGCCAGCTCTGTCGAGTCATCCCAGATGTCCTGCAGTGTGAGGCATCCAGAGTAACACGGTTCCTCTGTGGATATTTGGTGGCCCTCCGAGAAAACACCTCCTGTGCTTTACTGTCAGGTGCCTCTGGCTCCCTCCCCAGGTAGAGGCACCTTTGGTCACCTCCTGATGGTTCACCAGAGATCATGTCACCCTCAGGCACCCCACGGCACGCTCTCAAGATCTGCCAACTATAGCCAGCCTCACATTATGTTTTCACGCACGTGGAACAAGTGGCATCTTTCATGATTGCCAGCCCTTGGTATTCTCTGGAGGAAATCCAAAATCAAGTGGTGTGGGGTTTTTTTTCTACCCCCGTAAGTCTAATCTAAACAAACAGGGATGGTCAGCTGAAGAAAGGAGCCTGGGTTTAGGTGACTGCTGTCTCTTCCTCAGCTGCCCTAATGCCAATTTCAAAGACAGAAATAAGACAAATTAGGTTTCTTGCAACACAGACTGCAAAACTTCTATTTCCCCCAATTAGATTAAAATAACTCAGTACTTCTTTTAACCCACACTTTCCACCACTCCTGTTGTTAACATTAAAAATCATTCCATCACTTCCTGTCACTAACTTTTCAAATGCCGAAGCCTTGCCTATAGCAACTATAGCAAGGAAAACGGTATTAATCCTGGTGGTTTGGGTTTTTTTTAAGTCACTAGCGTCGAGTTTACAATCAAGTATTCAGAAGACAT
Source organism: Pluvianellus socialis (assembly GCA_013400795.1). NCBI lineage: Eukaryota > Metazoa > Chordata > Aves > Charadriiformes > Charadriidae > Pluvianellus > Pluvianellus socialis. Next base: position 374,923 of record VZTS01001929.1, read on the forward strand.
TACAGATTAATTGTCTAGATGTCGTGAGCATTATTCATTCTGAAATTCTGCAGTATTGCATTACATTTTATATCCGAATACGGGCAGCTTTCAGTCTCAGGAAATAAATATTCTGTTCTTCATCATTCTAGTGGAAGAGGAGATAAGGCCAAATGAAACTTCTTACACTTTGGGTCTGTACATTCTAGATGTAGCCTGACAGACTTGAAGTGTAAGAAGTTTCATTGATTGTAAACTTGAAATCCAGACAATTCAAAAGAATTATAAAAGAGGTATATTATTTCAAATTAACCTTCAGTATTTTCTTTTGGTTTATGGAAACGGCACAGAAACTATTTTTAAATATTTTCTTCCTTATTTTAATAGATGTTTCATTTTAAAGCATAGAAACTTATACTTGTGAAATTAATTGCTTTCCGTTGGCTGTTACATTAATTACTTTCCTTCAGGAAACACGCAATTTGGCTACCCTCACTGTTTTCATGTGGTACATATAGGCTCACACTCACTGTAAAACCAGTGCTACCACTGTGGTAACATAAAATCCATGGTTTTAAACAGCCCATTTGTGTGTGGTCTAAATGACCAGTTTTACTACCACTTTCCAAGGGATCACCGTCTCTTTCATTTGTAGTCCTCAAGGAGAAAGTAATGAATGATTGCTATCACCTTCTAAGTATGCAATGAGATTAAGTTAATGTTTGTTAAACACAGAGCATTCCAGATGAGTTTTATATGAATGGCAATGAACAAAACCCAGTGCTCTTCATTAGTGATCAAACTGAAAAAACACACAGGAATAATGTCATTTTATTTAAAGCAAACTCAAGCATATTGTTATTGGATGACATGAGGTGTCAAACAGTCTCATTCCTTTTCCTTCATTTGTAGAGCTTGGTTTAGAGACAAAACACTGGGAACAGCCTATAGTTATAAGGCTGGCTTCTATCCTTGCTTTTACCCACCCCCTGCAAGTAGGTCAGGACGACTACCCAAACTCAGAAAGTCTGGCAGAGCTCAGATACCTGCCTGAGAGCCTGTGTAGCTCACACCTTCCACCCTCTGCCTCTACCTGCCGCTATTTCGTTTACTTTTTTAATTCAGAAAGTGCAAAATGAGGTTTTTTAAATAGCTCCGGGTACTTGCAGTGGATGGACTAATTTGTCCTTAGGTAAACTTGGCTAATAAAGTAGCTCAAGCAAGTTAGTTATCTGTATATATTTAAACCAATCTGAATATGAAAACAGGCTCCGACTCCCCCCCTTCTTTGTGATTACCAAGTCACATATACCTTTCTGACAGATAAGAATTTTTCCTCCCCACCAATGTAGCCATTTTCTGGCAGGTCTCTGAAATGGAGTACAACTAATCAATTTCTGTTAATTTGATAAATATAATCAAATCAATCAAGCATCAAAAAAATAAAATGGACAAAATGCATCAGTCTAAGTGCAGGGCCTTAAAATCTCATTTAGTCTGGGCACTCTGCCCACAACTGAACTGCTGAAGGAGGAATCAATTCCATGCACCTCAGTAACAATCTTCTTTATAGAAAAAGGCCTTTATGTGAGATCATAATTTGAGAAATAGCCGCAACTTATTCTGAATAATGCAGTTAGAACCTTAGTGCCTTTTTTCCCCCAAATGCTCATAGTTCTGCATTACCTATATTTTCTTCTTAATTCTGACTCAAAAAAACTAATATAGATTCTGAATGTTGTGTATTAACATGACAGTCCTCCTGCATTAAAGATGTTTAAGCTGGAGGAAGGATGAAAAGGCTAAATGATTATTCAATTGGGAACACCTGCTAGATAATGGAATAGAGGTTCAAATTTCCTAATTATATCTACTGCCGGTGTCTTTAGGATAAAGAAGATGGGAACAAATCATCTCAGACATGCTCTCCACCCAGAAGGGTTTTTTATTATTGGTGTGCTTGATCTTACAAGGTATTAAGAAACTACAGGTAATTACCCCATTTAGCAGTACATGTCAGACATGTTTACAAACATACAAACTGAAGCACTATAAAGTTCAGCAGAGGAAACACTGTTACCAAAAGATTGAGATTCACGCTGAGTCAACTACAGGGAGATAATTGGTTTTTCAAGGACAGGAGATGGCATCTGCTCTAATCAAGAGACATCTGCATCTCCAGGGAAGAGGAAAAGGCAGCTTAGGAAAAGACAACTGGCAAAGACCATCCCCTGAATAAGAAAAACAAGTCTGGAAGATGAATATTAAGCCTGCTTCCACCTACAGGAGGACTTCTGAAAGGAGATTAGCTATGAAAGGGATTGTCTCTGGCGTGTGCAACGGCTGGCGTACGGCACGCTAAAAGAACACAGCGTCTCCAAAGACACATGTCAGCAAGTGACAAGTGATAGCACAACCTCTCCAGTCTAATCTTTGTGTAAGCTGATTAAATGAGGTTATTCTTTCATCTCTTCATATGTCTTCTAGAAACATCTGTAATAATGTTGACTATTTAGGAAGCAGTAAATAAACATCTTCATTTGCATTACAATATAGCCTGAGTTACAAGCAATTACAATGTGAATTTATAGCAGAATTTATCATACGGAAAGGCACGCTGAATCTGTAAGCCAGGACACTGCAATACCATAACAAGCTCCCAGTTCTCCAGCAAGATCGAAGGTATCGGCATGCAGTCCCTTCAAAGCTTCGGGATTAGGTGAAGAGCCGATACCCGAGAGCTCAGGAGGGAAAGGAGCAACAGGTAGAAATCAGGGAGATACTGACATTCAACAAAATAGTCACCGAGGGCTCCCTGGGAGTTTTGTCATATTCGTTCATGGCTTAAACCCAAGGTTATAGTCCCTTCTTAGGAGTTGGAATGCATGATTTCTAATGATGTAAGAAAAACCAAGTTTTTCTTGGTTGTGAAGTAAGAAAATGAAGTAAGAAAAACCTCCTCTATGACACAATAACCTAACAGCTCTACGGCACAGGACGGTGGACAATTCCAGTTCTAATCCAGATTAAGGCTAAACCACTGTGGAAAGTACCAGACACAAAACTAAAGATTAAGCCTCCTTTTCTTTGTCACAATGAAGGCACATATGTACCTGTTCCTTCCTTGAACAGCTTACAGCCTGAATAAACAGGAGAGGCAGGTGTCTCTACAAGTGTAATGAACAGTGCTGTGTTGATAAATGTCAGGTTACTCACGATTTACCTGTACCTGTTTTGAGCATGCCTTGCCGAGACGTGCATTCACAAATCAAGGGAGCTGGCTCTGAGAGGATTCTTTAGAGGGAGAAAAAAGGAACGGATAGCACTAGGAAATGTGAGAAAATGTTAAAGTGAGCGATTGTGAGGGATGAAGTGAATGATCTTTGGAACAGCTTCCCAATTAGCATTGCAAAAAAAAAAAAAGTTGATTTGAGCTGCTTCTGGTTCAAACCCCACGGATAACTCCACTGACCTTCCACAACCGCAGTGAAAGCCCGATCTCATTTACAGCCAGACAGCTGATTATGAAGTAATGCAAATCATGAGTTTATATGGCAAATTAAAAAAAAAATCTGATACCTTTCTAGAGCCTGCCAGGAGTTAGCCATGGCAACTAATTTATGTGGCTTCAAAAGAAAATATATCAGTTCTTTTAACTTCATAACTCAACATTTTAAGTAACCCCTCTTAACAGGAAAATGTCTTAAATGTGTAAGTGTACTTTACAACAGAAATTTGTAAGAATTTGTAAAGAATTACTTTACAAAGAAATGCATTCCTTAAAGAATGTATGAATATTCACTCTAGATTAAGTTATCCAGGATGGTGATAATTCACACACACCAAAAAAGGGGGAAGCGCCACAGGAAAACATGTGAGAAACAAACAACAATAAGATGCTTATATATAATTCACTCAGATCTCAAGAACAATGTATTCAGAAAATACACCTTCGGAAAAAATATCATGTGCTTCACTCTTTGATTTTTCAGCATAAAAGAATACCAATTCCTTGCTAAAATTTGAAATGAAATCCAGGAAAGATGTGAAGACCTGTTGCTAGCCAAAATTATTCCTCAGGAATGAAGAAACCAGTATTCTGTGGGAAAACTTGATTGTAGACTATTAAGACAGAACCTGGAATAGGTACAAAGCTTTGATACAAAGTTCTCCAAGGCAGAGCTGAACAAGAAGTCCTTTTGTTCTCCTTTTTTCCTGTGTGGTGTATTGATGTGCTTCTAAACGTTAAAAAATTCAAATGACAATATGCGAGTAATAATCTATTCATATGCATTAATGAATTTGTAGAGGTCCTATAATTATCCTGTGCTGATCTGAAGCATGCTCATTTTTCCAGATGAAATCACATTCTTAAAGATACAATCAATCCAACTATTGAAACTACTGAATAACATCCAATTTTAGGGAAGTATCAGCAAAGTGGTGCACTTAGCAGTGTAATCTTCCTCCTTCATTTACACAAGGTTTTGTCCTTACTCACAAGGATTGATAGACACAAAAGAAACGTAGCAGACAGGAAAAACCTCCACTGGCCCTATTAAAGAAACTGACTGTTTCGGTCAGTCCCAAGGCAGTAGAAGAAGGGAAACTAACACAAACATAAATTAAATCTAAATATAAAGTCTTCTCTGTCAGAGGTAGGCTATAAATTTAGTCAAAGCAGCCTTGGGGAAATCAACTTTTTGTCAGTCAGTGCTGGACAGTTTGGGAACTCCATTTGATCATCCTACAGTTAGAGAAGCTGAAATCATGATCCACCCTTAAACTGTCAGGGAAGCAGAGTTAATCATCTGCTTACTGCTATCAAGGGTCCATGCTTTCACTAGCAGTTACTCAAGTAGTGCTTTTTTAAAAAAATGAAATAAGAGATTAGGTCTACAGAAGGCACTGCAGGAAGAACTAACTTCATGACTGAGTTTGCAGATCTTGCATAGGATGAAAAAAATCTAATAAAATAGGAAGAGAAGCTTTTGAAGAAATGGCACACTGGTTTAGATTTCCAGATGCTTACTTTGGTGACTCATTATATAAATGACGTTTCTTTACCATCTTCAAAGAAGGACAAATTGAGTTTTCTCCTATAAGCCTTCCGTAGCAATAATATACTGAACAAGTCACTTTCCAGGAAGTCCTCCTTATTTCTTTTATATTTTTACAGCTATGGTTGCCCACATAGGGCTTAAAAATGAAAAATATCTAGCCCTACTAAGTTGGATGGATATATTTTGTATGGAATAAGTATCACAAGCAAAGAAAATTAGAAACTGGCAAAAAGATAAGATGCTCATATACGACAAAAGGCCGTACCTGTTCTATAGCAGAAAAACAGTAGACATTTTTTGCAAGGTTTCTCTTAGCTATGTGTGGATACATGAAAGAAAGAAAAAGAAAACTTAGGTAGAAAAAGTTATGTCTAGATATTATTTTACAGATACAGTTCATATTATTATTCTAATATGACAGCTATGCCAGCTAGAGAATACACAAAATGGAGATTGGTAGAGATTACCAAAACAATCATAGTCACACATTTCCAATAGACTGTTTTGATACTGTAAGTATTTTTATTCTCTCTATCTGTCTGGCAGAACAACACATGACAAGCCAGTGCTCAGATGTCCAAAAACTACAGATTTTAATACTGTGAAGGCAGAGATTGTGTTAGAAACTTTTGAGGAACAGTGTTTGTGTTATGCTCTGTTACCCAAATTTTGAAGCAAGGTGTACTTTCTGAGTATGAGCGCAGACCGAAAGATGAACACTGGAAGGTACCTTAACTCCATACCAATCTTAAAAGGTTTAGCAATTAGCTCTTCTCTTATAAATCCTTTACTGCGTGTGTTTTTGTAGTTTCTTCTTTTACAAAACGAGTGTTTCCAAGTCAGCTAAACTACTTCCAAGCAATTGCTGCCAGAATTCCCGCTGGATCAGCTTCTCAGCAATCGCAACCTCCCAGAGCGGCTGTGCCCACCCAGTGGGTCTGAGTGTGGCAGCAGGCACTTCCCGAGGGGGACCTGCTCCCATCCCACCATCCCAAAAGGCTGTGTAAAAAACATACATCATCACAGCAAAGCTGTCCCTCCTCATCCTTTTGAATACTACCTGTTATCCTTGTTCTTTTTATCTTTCCTAAACAATTTAAAAACCTCTTGTAACTTTTCCAAGTTTCAGAAATTATAAATAAACGGTAAAACACAAGTTTAACCCTTCTTCCTTTACATCCATTGTCATCACCTCTCCTCAGATTTGAAACGTGCTGCTGTTACTGATCAAACCACACTACAAACATGCTTTTGCTTCCTTCGCTGAAAAAAGTATAAATGTGGCTCCTTTACAGTTCCCCAACCCAGGCTTTCACAGTAAGCGTATTTCAGATCTATTTTGAAACAGTCAAAACTACTGAAGTCAAAACCATTTTCCCAGCCTCATCATGTTTGATAAATATCATGCTTGTCAAAGGCTCAAGCAATAACACTGATTTTGAGCTCAGCTTGCAGCGTAGTAACCCAAGAATGAAATTTCAGGACTTTATGAAAATTTGCTATTCTCAGTTATGCAAAATAAGGACAGAGGAAAATTTTAGAGTGCATTGGGGAAGACAAGCCTCAGCTACATTTATTCAAAGTTCTTCCAATTTTAATTACAATATTTGAAATGAGATAACACAGTACCATAGAGAGAAACTCTTGCAACATGCCAAATGTTTTTATAATTCACCACAATATCCTTACATCCTGCTGTTCAGCTTACAGTAATTTTCTGTTTGCCAGCCAGTAATACCACCCTAATCACCTACTATATTTGAATTTTTCCCCTAACAATTATATATTTGATATTATTAGCACTCCTGTAAAGAACTGGAATAATGGCTCCATTTCTTTAATTTTCTAGCTAGGAAAAGGTATTTGAATGTGTAAAATTTCACAATAACTTCAAGAAAATTGGAAGTTTAAAAGTAAAGCCCTCTACCACATCAAAAAATTGAAACCTTTGAATGAGAATGATTTGCTCAGTCAGCAGCATGCCCACGTTTCTGCGGGTGCCGCTCAGCAGAGCACCAGCTGACTTTTTGTAAATCTCTTTGAGTGAGGCAGCTATTAGGAGCCTCTGGCAGCCTGACATATGCTGGGGATGATATATACAGCCACGAGCCAAAGGGCAAGAGAAGTGTGAAAAACACAGCAAAGGAAAGACCTGTTCTTTTCGGTGTGGAATTGCTCAGGGGAGAATGAGGGAAGGGGTGCTCGGAGCGGAGGACCGGTGTGCAGAGGTCAGGAACGCCCCAATGGCTCTCCGGGGAAGGTCAGCGGTTGGGAACCCCCAGCCATCTCGTCTCTCCACCTTGAGATTGTTTTGGGCAGAATATGGAACAGCCTCTTGAGGCTGCGATATAAACTACTGCACACAGAGAAGTGCTGATATGGTTTTTTCCACAGAAATTACTTTGACCTTTGTGTTTTGTTAACAGTTCCCGTAGATTAGTTTGAGCGCTTTACAGCAGTATTTGTAATGTCATAAGTTCTATTAATATTTCCTTAACTGGAAAATACATTCGGTCAAAAGTGAGCCTATGTAACTCTACCAATTCCCACCATTACTTGAAGATTCAGTAGTTTTCTACACATTTCTTCCCTTGTAAAGCTGTGACTATTTGTGCTAACGAGGACTCCCTCCTGGCTCTCAATTTCACTTCAGGAGTTGAGGAGATACTCCTGACAAAATTTTATTCTAGTCTCCAAGATGGTACAATTTTCCAGTTTCATCTATCATGTCAAGCCTGACAAATGCGTTGCAAATTTATAGAGCCTTGAGGAATGATGGATCTTACATTTTCACTAATACTACCATGATGAGGCAGATGCAAAAGTTGTGTTTAATTTGCAAAAATTTCACATTTAAGTCTTTCAGCGATTTTGACAGCATTTTAAAAGTTTTCAAATGTTGCATTGTCAAATGACTGCATTTACAAATTAGAAGAACAGAAATTCATATAATTCCTGGTGAAAAGTAATGTGTTTGACAAATTTAATGAGATACAAAAATATCAGAGATTTATATTTATTGTTTATATTTATGTTTCTAGTGGTGTGGTTCGCATACTACTCAGTCGACATTATAGTCTACTTTTAAGTACTGCAAAGTAAAAATATGTTTTATTACTTTACCACTTCAGGCTGCTGAATTCACTCCCACCAAAAAGCTCTTTGGTCTGCTTTATCAGTTTCAATGTATGCTTGGAAATATTTTGTGATATATGATGCACTACGCGTTGTTTCTGAAATACGACACATCTGTTAGGTTACTTGCAAGACTTTTTTACTCTTTTTCTTAGTACTGCAGTTTGCTTTAGATTGCTGAAATTACTGTCTCAATCCTGGAGACAGAAACTACTGATCTTTATTCCTAAACTTGCAGTGTTTCTTTAAACCTTCCAAAATCAATCTAAAGACTCAATTTAAAAGGATGCCGTATTAATTCCTAACGCTCACTAAGCTCATTACACTACTGATACATAAAGTAACGAAAGGCTTAGACTGTATTTCTTCTATTTTTTTCTTTATTCATTATTCTTATTTACAACAGATTTTTTCTGTAGTCTAAAGTACAGCTGGGAGAGAAACTTCCTATTTATTTTTGGTTCAGCTTTTCTATCCTCTTCAGCTTTACGTAATCACCACTGATGTGGTAGTAAAAGACTCACTTAACTACAAGCAGCACTGGGTTTGTTCCCCAATTATCAGAGGCCATTAGTTCAGTTGCATCTTTTTATTCAAAAGGCTCTATTCACTTTATACATACTCCAAAACCCAGCTGGCCCCAGTTCTTTAAAATAAAGGTTGTTTGCCTGAAATGTATTTCTCTATTTATTGTTATTCAAGACGAGCGAGAAGAGTTTAAATATTTGCTTTCAGTAACAGGAATTACTAGCCATATTAAAACACTCTTGACAAGGAGTTCAAAGGTCATTTTTATGTGAAAAGAAATATCGGAAATGCATTTCTGCAGAAATACAGCAAGTTCAAATTATTAGTACCAACCACACTTGAAATTCATTAGGACACACACCAAATGACAGCATTTTCAGCTTGACCAAACACCTTATTGCATCTACTTATGTATTTTTTTTTAAATACTTGAACAACCTAATGTTCCAGAAATACAGCTCTCTGCTAGTTCTGGTGGTTTGGGTTTTTTTCCAGGAAAAAAAATGTAAATGCGTTTCTCATTAAACTAATGAAGGCAGTACTTTAGCCTGTTTGAAGGATTGCCAAAATGTCAATACCAGCACTGGAACAAAATCATTTGTCAATGGCATGACATGAGGGCACGGCTGTTATTAGTAATGACAAATTGATAGAAAGTCCTTTAGCTGTATCCAAAGTCCCATAAAGACTGATTATAGAAACACCATATGGCCCTCTCCCCTTCAAGTCATATCAGGAGTTGTATTGCTTGATTAATATTTTGGGTTTTATAAATAGAACTTTTTGGGTAAAGTCAACTGAGCCTGAGAATCAAAGCCTACCTACTTCTACCCAAAATTTCCTTATGATTATTTTGCAAATTAAAATTATCATCTGGAAATAATCCAGCAATTACACCAAGAGAGGCCAATATTTAACAAAAGTTGGGACAACCAGTTCTCTGGTTAACAGATTTTGTTTTCTGTAGGCAAAACAGCAAATAATTGCCTTCTAAAGTAAGTCCAGACTTCAGTGAACTATCATTGTGGGGTTTTTTAATTGCAAATTGCTCCATATTGTTGCTTTTGTGCAGGGGTGTATTTCAGGAAGATTATCTCTACTGTGTAACGGTATGCTCTCGCTTTCTAGAGGATCCTATTTAAAACACCTGCAGACCACCACCTTGAGCCCCTTCTTCAAGACCTGAGAAACTAAATGACATTTTCTAACGACCCCGCTCGCAACAAATCATAAAATGGTCTGGATCGAGCAAAACTTCACTAGAACTGGGAGAAATGGAAAATACAGTAACAATTCAATTTGTGAAACCAGAAACCTCCCTGAAGAGAGACTGTTACCACCTCGCTGCCTCCCCCCGAATATACAAGCCATTAGCCACTAAAAATAACAGTATTTGCCCTCCCTTCTTTGCAGTAACTAGGTTTGCTATTAGCTACCTCTATTAACAGCATTTCTTGAGTATTTTTCCTGCTGTTTGGATTATCAGGTAGCTTTTAGTAACTGTGTTAGTTGGCCATTTTATGTCCTCTCAACCATTTCCAGGCAAATCTCTCTATTTCATAGCAGATGCCTTCACAGTCCAGACTCTGGTTAGCACCTCTTCCTCCGGAGCTCACCCCCCCAGCTTCAGGCCAGCAGGCTTTTTGTAAATGGTATAAAATGGCAATTTAACCATAATGACTGTCTAAAAAAGGCTATTAGCTAGGTTAGCGTAATGAATGCACTCACTCAATTGAAAGTGAAGTTGCATAGAAATCTTCGCCCTTTCTCTTAAAAGTCAAAAAAATTAATCAAACAGAATGTTTGGTTAGTGTTAATTAGCATTTCCATAACTTTTGCTTTGAAAAAACATCTATGATTCGATCAGTTTCATTAAGTGACTCGAATACGATTTCCACCCTCTCCCCCCAATTCTGTTGCCATATGCTTATTGCTAAAAGTGAACATCAGAGAGAAAAATCCAGTTGGCACACAGTAAAAATGGGGATCTGCTTAGTGTCACTCAGGCCATCCAAAAGAACTTGCCTTCGTGATGATGATGAGTTTACACTATTAGAAAATGAGATTGTTAATAAACAAAACTTGAATATTTAGGAGAGCAAACTTCCACAGGAACTTGTAATAAACATGGGGCTTACTACTAACATCATAAAAATGGGTACCATTCACACTTGAAAAATTAAACACAAAATTCAGTTTTATTTCCTACTAGCACTTGATAACACAGACGTAATCATATTTCTGTACATTGGGTGAAATTGCACCTCTGACAAAGTCTGAAGTTTTCCATTCACCACTTACATAATAGATAATCCCTATGGCAGAAGATTACCAAAGAGATTGCAGCAAATATATTTTTATTTTTCCTTTTTCTACAATAGCAGATAAACTTCTGAATGAGGACGAGAAGAGTCAGCTAAATGGGATTTGTCAACAACAGTAAAATATGAGTGTGCTCAAGCACATCATTTGGGCCCCAAATAAAGAGTATAAATTACATTAACACAACAAATGAAAAATCATAACTAAAATTTGTGTGTCTATAGTGTGTATGCTTATTACTTAATACATGTATCATAATAAGTCAAAATATTGAGATATCACTTAAAGTTTACTGTGAAAAACAGTTCCTATTTGGACTGAATGACACTGATTATATTTCCTCTTAGATATACTTCAATATAGGAATCTAGTTTTGTACAAATACACAGTACTATGAAGAGAAAAAAATCATTATCTTAAATCATTTACAAGCCAATTAAATTCTACCTTTACAATTCTTCTTTTGTAAGTGATAAAAATACACCAGAGACAGGTAGACACACTGACCAGAAGAGAAATCTGAGTTATTAATGGAAATACGCTGATTTATACATATCTTCGCAAAACCATTCAACCTGCTCTACACTAATATAGTCGGTATGAACATTTCTGGTTTGGTAGGAGGCTGTTATTAAACTAGATTGGTATTGACAGCTCTCTATATAGCAAGTTATTATAGGTGAGTTATAGTGACAGTTTTTCTTGGGATTGTCTGTCGTTATAAACTGATTTTATTCAGTTGATTAAAACTGCCTGAATTCCTCACTCCATCACATTTTTCTGCATTGTTCTCTGTCTTGGGTTAAATATTGTCAAATAATTTCAGCAATTTTTCCTCAATAGGAAAAATTTATCTTGTCTCATTTTTAAAAGAGTCAATGTAAGAGTGAGGTGTTGTTTTGTTTTTAAATTGTTTCAAAAACAAGGGACATGGATATCAACCTGTTTGCTGAGATTCTCTGCAAGTTAAATCACATTTGTAAGAACTTGCAGAAATACAAACAACTGTGTCATACAGAAAATGACAAAGGTGGGAAGAAACTGGAAAAAATAAATACTTGTCAGCCACATTTACAAGTCCTACCGTCTTCCTGAAAATTTGCATTAACACCTTGTCAGAAATGTAACATTGAAAGATCGTTAAAAAATTCTGTCTTCCCTGCAGAAAATGCTCTGTCTTCTTGCATTATGTACAGATATCAAATGAAGTTATTAGAGAAGAACAAGTCAAAGTAGTAGGAATTTCATTTATTTTTAAATTTTGTTACTATTATTTTTCCATTTCCTACCCAACCTCCCATTGATTTATGATTCAGTGTAACCCGATAAAAAAATCTGCAGCTACATGTTGAGGAACTATTCTTGCACAAGACTGTGGGTATGGAATTCACTTTAAACAAGTAACCCAAAAGATGTGACGGAAGCAAGAGATACTATCAGTGGGATAGAAGATACATCATGGACACAGCCAGCAGCTCTATGAGCTACGCTTGTGCCAAGCTAAGGCAAGTCTAAAGAGCAGTGGTACTTTTTTTTTTTCTTTTAAACAACCCTGTGGGAGTTTATAACTAAAGATCTTTACACATAGTAATAGATTACCCAGTAGTAAAATTTTCTGTGGACCGGTTTTAAATTGAGTTATTGCAATGTCATTTCCTTGACTGATGGATAATATTCCCTAAAAAGGCCAACACACTCCCAGTATCAGGACGATTATAATATGGCAGATCAGC
>VZTS01001930.1:0-44537 GCA_013400795.1 Pluvianellus socialis
TCCACCTGGCTGACCAACACCGACTCCGAGAGCCCGCCGGAGGGCGGCGGCGCCGAGGCCGGCGGCCGGGAGCAGGGCGGGCCGCGCCCCGGTGAGTGGGGGGTCCCGGCCGCGGGTGGGCAGGGCCGGCGGGGGAGAGGAGGCGAGGCCGTCACGGACACCTAGAGAGTCTGTACGGGTGTGCGCGTCCGCATGCCTCTCCGCTCCACCGGCTTTTCGGAGCCCGGCTTTTTCTACCCCCACCAGGGAGTGGAGACGCCAAAGTCGGCGCTTAAGACCCCCGTGGGGTCGCCCACGGTGCGCTCCCGGCATCGGCCCTTCCCGGCTGGCCCCCCTGCGCCCCGTGACACCGGCCACCCCCACGCCCAGCTTTTCTCCAAAAGAGCTGGCTCGGCACCTAGAGACCCTCTCACGGTGGTGCTCGGTCAGGGGAGAGACCATGTACGTGTCATCAACCATGTAGTAATGTCACCAGAAGGGCAGAGAACTTGGTCTTTGGGGCTCTTGTTGTGGAATACTCCTTTTTAGCAAAACAAGTCATCCAGGTTGAAAAGAAGGAAGAGGTAGGGATATGCCGGCCGTCTTCCATGATACTTCAAATTAGGGTCATGTGCAGAAAACCGATGAGATGGTGTGCTGCCCGGCAGCTGAGCTGCAGATTTGAATTTCCCAGTTCTTGCCAGTGTGGTTCATTCTTAGTTGTGCGCCTGAGGTATCGCAGTCGGGACGGAGGTGGGAATGGGAATGAGCAGCTCCGATCTTGTGTGGGGTTTAGAACGTCTTCAGAATTATTGTGTGTTGCAGCGGTATCTAGAAATCGCAATCGAGGTCCAGAAATTCATCGTGCTGGGTGTTGTACAAGCACAACAGGAAAATGGTCGCTGCCCCAGATAGGCTAGAATTTGCGTGTAAAGCGGTGTATGCCTATAGGCAGCTTCAGAGGAAACAGAATAGCTTTGCAGACTTTTATAGTGAGCTACAAAGCACCGGGAAGAAGTCATGGAAGTGCAGGAGTGAAAATTCACAAAGGTGGGCATCCAAGGTCAACTGGAATAGGGAGATGGTGACTCTGCACTGACCAAAATACAGCAGGGAGGGAGAAGTCATAAAGGGTCTATGTTGTACTCCTGAAGGCTAAGGAAAAACTTTGTAGTACTTTGAAATTGCAAGAATTTGAAGGTGAGTTGGTATATGAAATGCTGTATTAAAGAAGATTCTGTAAGGAATTAAAAGAAGTTCAAGATGATACCGGCAGGTAAGCTTGAACGACAGGTGACAGTCTTGTCTCCAGCAATGAAGACTAAACACAGGGAGTGTGACCTCTGTACCAACACTTAGCATTATCTTAGTCATGTTTACTTTGAGTAAACATCATAAACAGAAGCCAGATAGTCCAAGATTTGATATCGAATAGGAGGTGATAAAGGGGTAAGTATTCTTCCTAGAAACCTGCGATAATTGAGTTTGTATTTACCAATAAGATTGCCAGAGATAAGGAGAAGAGAGCAACACTCAAGTCCAACAGAGACTGATTAGGGTAAGAGAAAATCTTTACAAGAAAACCTTGAAGAGGTTAGAGAGGAAGGGAATGAGGAGAGGACAGACTATTAGGAACAAAGGAAGGACTAGTAGGACTTCAGGGAGGGCAAGATTCACCCTTCAACACAGCCATGATGGCAATAGCTTAAGGACGCTGAGGAAAGCACACTGGTCCCGATTAGTGCCTGCAAAGTCATAAAGTATTTTGCTGGGAGCTGTTGTAGGGTAAGGCTTGAGGTAGGAAAGGAAAGGAACAAGGAGAAGTACTCCAGGGACTAGAAACAGCACATTCAGTGAATTTACAGATGAAAAGGAGAGGAAGCAGCAATTGGAGGGGCAAATGAGGTCAAGTATGGGTTTAAGACCAAGAGGAAAACATGCCTTTAGTGTGAGAACTGAAAACTACCTAAGAGTGAGAGACAAAAGGGAAGAGCAAGGGAGGGGATAAGAGTAGGATGGGGGAGATGAGGAGATGGAATGTGACATTGGTCTAAGCGGAGCAGGACACGCCTGTAACTGGGACATAGAAAGGGAGGAGGCAGCTGGGAAAGGGGGGACCAGGCAAAGGCACCTGGGGAGAAAAGAGTGAACTTGTTCTTAGTCATTTTTCGCGGGGGAAAAATTGGTGAAATTCTATGAAGAGAGAGAAGCGGAGAGAGGATGAAGGAAAGACTTCAGGAAAAAGCCAAAAGCAGTAAAAGGTGGCTGTGGTTGTCAACATGTTTCAATTAAGTGTGAAAAACAACACCAGGCATAGGACATCAAATTGGAAAGAGGAATAAATCGCTCAGGGCTGAAAGAACGTATGCTATACAGGATCAGCAAGTGTATCGATGAGGAAAGGGTTAGTAACTACTGTATATTAATCTTAGTATATTAATCTCATCCCAACCCAGAATTTCATTATATCCTTCTCTTTTTGTCAGCCCGCATATTTAGCTTGCTGGGTTTGCTTTCATTGGAACTGTATGTATTTGTGTAGCCAAATGTTTGTATCTTATTTTCAAAGCTAAAATATTATTAAATTAAAAAGGAAGTAATGAGGCTTTTTATTTTTCCCTTTGCTTTTCTTTTCTTCCTATTTCAAATGATCCTTTCTTAGCATATTTGTTCACTTCCCTACTTGGTTATTTACACACATTTTAGTAAAATGTATTCCGATCTCCCTTGTTTTTTACAGAAAGACATATAGGACAAAATCAGTTGTTACAATATAGCTAAGATAAGACAGATGACTTCTCCTAGGTTCACGACAAATCACTAACAGCCACAAATATAGGTGATAGCAAGTGCTTGCAGTACACTGCTGAGGCTTTGACAGTGATGAACAGGGTAAATTGATACGGCTGAAGAGGGGTAGAAAAGTAATAAATAACTTCATGAAGCACTGCAGGTGGTGAAATTGAAAGACATCTTCTAGAAGATAGGTGTACGTTCTATTCCTAGGGCAAGTGGCTTCCTGGAGGCAGGAAAAAAGGAAAGACTCACAGTGACCTGGTACAATAGAGCAGTTTCTCTTAAGAACATCCATTGCTATGTAAGCGGAGAACTTTTCACAGGATTCAGCTACTGCATAGGCTGTAGCTGGGAAAAATAATAGACTACGTTTCTGCTTAGTAACTGTTTCGTGATCCTTGCAACCCTCTGCACAAATTGCCTTCTCTTTCCAGGGTCTGATTCAGCTAAGTGGAAGTGTGAGCACAAATAATACCTTTCTGGGTAAGTAAGAATCTGCAGGAGCAGGCGAGTCCCCAGGGCAGTCACCATGGGTTACAATCAAACCGCGGGGAAAAGATTGAGTTAACGAAAACCTGCACAAAAACTGTCAAGTATTTTGGAACACGTTTGCATGTTCTGCTGTGTTACATTGGGATCACTTGCTGATATGTGGATATACATAGGCTAGTAGCTTAAGATGTACAATTTTCTACCAGAAAGCAGTACTGTAAAAATGCTTTATAAACCCGTTCTATAACAAACTATAACAAAAATTAATATTTTTGCCTAAAGCAAGCTTTAAGTCATCTTATTTCTATTTCTTTCCATTTTTCAGTGACTACGTTAGCTGCTGTATTCAATTATTTTTTCTTTATTATACTTGAAAGTGCCTCAGAGTGGATAAAGCAGCATGTTGCCTTGTGGTCAGAGAGACCTTACAGTCATGATTTACCTCATGGGCTATAGACTCCTTCGGACAGGATCTGTCCCTGCTGTTTTCCAGCAGTGACCAGCACAGTAAGACTCCAGTCTCGGCTGGAGATTGTTACTGAAATGCAAATAAAGATAATTAATTTTTAAATGATCTAGCAACCAGGGAAAAAATGATTCTCTTGCATCAGAAGTGAAAAGCTGCATATTGATTCCCTAAGGGCTCGTTTGTTCAGTGCCTCAACTAATCAACCATTTGTTTATTATTTATCATTACTTGACTCACAGTATTGGCTAAGGCTTTAAAAACAAAGGCAATTGGTTTTCTTTCTTTGTATTTTGCACTGTTTCTATAGCAGAGTCTTTTCTCCTGAAGTGTATTCTCCTGAAGAGTGTTAAAGAAAAACATTATCCACATTTAATACAGACTCACTTGGTGCACTTGGGAGAAAAACTTGCTCATGGCATTAGCAAACATACCTGCAGACAGCGGCCCACCAGGAATTAAATATGCGGGTTGGGATTAGTTCATTCCCTAGTGAAGACATTTGCAAAATAGGTATGGAATGGGAGTAGAATCGAGTCCGTTGTAAAATAAACAAAAAAAATCAGAGGAATGCAGGAGAAATTTTATCAGTATCTAGCAATTCAGCCGGCTAACAATTTACCTTATGTAGTTGCCTTTAATATAGTTATAGATTTATGAATAATTCTTGCCTTGAATGACCGCCTTACACTGCTGCTCTGCTATTTTGTGACCGCTGACAACTGTGGGAAGTTTTATAGACGGGGTTCATCTGTGCAGTTAGCCTCTGGTTGAGACTCGGTATGCAGAACTCGAGGTTTCAGACGTAACCTTTCATCGAGAAGTTTTTGAAAATTGCTTTTCCATCCTTTACAGTAGGAGAGGCTGGAAGCAGCAGCAGCCAAAGAGCAGGGCTGTGCGAGCACCAGTTGCCATAACAACAGGGACTGGTGCTGGCTGGGACCGCAGCTGCAGTCGTCTGCTCCTTCATTTACCAGGTATACGTAAAGTTAAAAGCTTACAGAAATGCATAAGCAAGCGTCAAGTTGTAAATGAAGAGGCTTATTTTGTGCAGCAGATGGTTTCTCTTAAATCGGCCTGCAGAGAAGTATTTAATTAGAAAATCTATTTTAGGTTAAGAGCCAGAGAGGGATCACTCTTGCTAGTGCATAATATGGGTGTATATGGGTGTATGGGTTTTGTGCCCATTTACTACTGTTCTTTTATTAGAACAGGATTTGTTCAAAATCTGGTATGTTTAAGAAACAATTATAGCAGTGATTCTGACATGTGATATTTTCAGATTATAACCTTGTTACAGTTCAGAATTACAGTAAAAGTGAATACACAGTAAAAGTGAATAAATACAACCTCTTCCTGGACTGCAGAAATATTGCAATAATTCCCTACTCCACCTTAGTCCAGGCCCTTGTTATAATGATATGGTGTTTGCTAAAGGGTCCCATTTTAATATTGTTTCTTGATTTTAGTTATATGATCTCTGCCATTTCAGTTGCCACTAAATCACACGCAAAGAGAAGACGTTTCACGTGGGATATTTCACAGAGTAGGGGGAGAAAGATTTTGGACCTAATTTTTACCATCTGCCTTTCAAAAAGCAGCCACCTTATGTGTCTGCTCAACTTTTTACACCAACTTTTTGTGTCTTAACGTTTATATGGATGTGTGATAGACTTCTTATATATGTAAAGTGCCCCTCCAGCATGGGTTTCTGTTGGTGCTTCCATCTGCACAAGAAAAAGATTGCGTTCAAAGCTCTCTGAAAATCGCTTTCCTAAAAGGATGTTTTCGTAGGACTAGTCTTCAAAGGGTTTCTTTCCGAATGGCACCCAGTTTTGTGTCATCCCTCTGCAACTCTGGAAGACCACATCAGTAGCAAACCTTGCTGTCAGGACTGCAAGCACAAACTCGGTACCAAACGTGGAAGTAAGCCAAAGCAATGGAAAAGCCCAGAAACCCTGCAGCTTCAGCAGAGTTAACCATTCCCACTTGCTTCAGGGACTTCTAGTCCGACTTTTGACAGCACGTCTGTGGGAGAGTGGTGGGAATAGAAGGGAAATAACAAGGATGCACCACCCAGCAGTATGCCTCCCTCAGGAATGGAAAAATAACAATTTTTGCCAGTAAAAAATGACATCTTTGCATCAGTCTATGGATCAGGGAATGATAAAGAACCTTAGATGCAATAGAGGAATATAATAGAATTAAATGGATGATCTCTGCAATAAATGATGAGAGCCAAAGAGCTGTCATCAACTGCATGAAGAGCTGTTGCCCTCTGCCTCTGCAGCGGGTGGTGGGGAGGAGGGATGGTGAGAGAGGGAGAGTGTCTGAAAGGGTTTGAGCAGAAAACCTGAGCGCTGGTTTTTGTCAATGGCAGGTCCTGCCCGCAGGATGCTCAGAAGGAAAATTGCTCTGCAAAACCCTCCTCGTGGAAAAAAAGCTCTCTTCCCCTTCCCTTCCCCCCCGCCTTTATACCCATATTCAGGACATTTAAAAATTCATTTTTCTTTCCGCAGGAATGAATTCATACTTTCTGGCCAGTTCTAATCCTGTATTTCCCAGTTCAGGAATGTATAGTTCAAAACTAACACTTAAAAACGGAATTAGCTTTAAGTGAAGAATCCTGCCAGTCTCAAAGTGGAGGTGTAATGTATTTCGTACAGGAAGCACAGTTCAGAGTGCCATTTACTTCATTGCCCGTTGATTAAAACTTCCAAAATTTCCACATTGAGCACATATTGCAGTAATCCAGCCTTTAAGTGACAGAAATATGTGTTTTCTGTACCTGTAGTTGGGTATAGGAGCATATTTCTTAACAGAAACAGAACTGATATTCCTAGTCCCACTTTTTTCTCAGGTATTCTTGCAGTTTAAAAATGAAAGAAATTGATTTCAGTTAAAAAAACCTGAGATTCAAAGTTGGGATTTACCTTAAATCGAAATACAATAATAATTAAGACTCGGAAACTGCATGATTGAAGCCACGAGTTTATTGTAAGGCTTTTTGTTCGACTGACATAAACCAGCACTCTTTTCTAGATTATGCAGATAATCTTTCAAAAGCTATGGGATTGTGTGCTTTTCTCAGCAGTGGCCTTGCATGAAAAAAGTGGTTTGGTCCTTTACCGTACGCAAATAAATAAATAATGCCTTCCCATCTCAATTTTATTATCTGATGAGTACATGCAAAATTACTTCCCTGGACTGCCACACTGCCATTTCTCTTTTGTTAGGAAAAACACAGGTTGAAAGTAAAACAAACAGGCAAATGGGTGAGTGATGTTTTACTGATTAGCGTGGGCATCTGTAGGCTGCAAGGCAGGATTTTCCATTTTAAGGTTTTCCTGAATCCACCAAGACCCTCCAGATTGTTTCTGCATTGCTGTTTGCTTGGCTGAGCCTTAAATTTAAAGCAGCTGATGAAAAAGAAGTGGTGTTGAGCCTGTCATTCCTCCTGGAAGATGATGGATTCACTCTAGCCTGTGTCAGGTGGATGCCAGCTACTGGAGAGGAAAATAATCAGCCAAGCCCTCTATTGGTTGACTGATTTTTATTGTTTTTTCCCCAGTTTCCCAGCAATGCATATGGTCATGTTTCTACTTCCGTGTGTTTTATCTGGATATTTCCCTCTCCTTGTTTCCTTTCACATAGCAATTGTCGTTCTTGTAAACTGCTAGTATTTCCCAGGTGTGCCATCAGAGTTGTTTTAAGCACTTNTATATGTACACATATATATAAAAACCTTGATAATCCACAAAAGCGTTACCACAGTGATGAAAAGGTGGCTGCTTCCTCTCAGATCACCGCTCCGCTGATCCTGGGACCGTGGCAGCACAAGTACGTGGGCAATAAATGTCAGCAGCAGTCCTGTGTTGTACGGGATCTCAGCAGATCTCAGTAGCAAAGTAAGAGCGTCGTGAGTCAGTATTTGGCTGAGAAGCTGCTTAGAAATATCTCGATCGTCATCTGCTTCGGGAGGCGTAATGGGTGATTCAGCAAGCCGGGCAGCACTCTCCGACCTGAATCGTCAGGAACCAGAACGTGGGACCTTCTGGCTGGGATGCAAAGCTAAGGCCTGTTGGATCTTCTTAGAGGTCTTCTAGCAGCTTTTAGGAAGAAAAGCCTCTAGGTCCAGAGTTTGTGCTTCCAGTCGTTGTGTAATGGCATGAACTGCAGCACACGATTTCCGTGTCACTCTGTAAGTTGCCTTAGGGGAAAGAGTTGTACCTGCTGCTCTACTGCAAAGTGGTTACAGGGGAGAAACGTTTATTTGGGATGAAGTCTCCCTCTCGTGAGATGATCCCACAGTGCCCAGTGTTCATGGGGCTTGCTCCATCCCTGATGGTGCCCCTGGGAGGCAGCTATTGCAACCCAAATTACAACCACCCATCAGTACGACCCAAAGCAGCGCCCAATCTCTCTCCACCTCGGTCGTTCAGATTAGCGGCCATACCACGGGTTACAGCCTGTTTTGCAGGAATGTCATGTTCTCCGTTTCTTCCCAAAGTGCGTATCCAAGAGCAGAAAGTTTCTTCGGAGTTAAGCACTCAGTATCGGGTCTTCAGTCCCCAGCCACACGCAGCAAACCGGCTCACGGCTCTCCCGGCTGAGCCAAGGAAGGGGCAGGTCGCTTTAGGAAATGGGGGGCAAGACCCAGTCAGGGTGCCTAAATGGGGCGCAAAACCAGCCCAAGAGGACTGCTATGCCATGTTAGTCGCGGCTGGACGGTGTCTGTTGCCAGCCTATAGGTATAACTCCTATAGGTATAACTCCTACAGGTATGAGCTCTGCCAAAGCCTGCCAGCCCGAGGCTGGCGCCCGCTGCTCGCCCTCCCGCCGGCCGGGAGCCGGCACGGGGGGAGACCGGGGACGCGCTGGGAGGCGGTGGGACGGGAGAGAGGAGNCTTGGCCCGGTGGAGCAGAAGGGGAAAAGTGTAGAGGGGTCGTAACTGTGGGGAGGAGTGGACAGGACAGGTGACCCAAAACTGANGACTCATAAGCCTCATTTCTTTCTTTGCCTCCTCCCTTTGGAAAGAGAGGTGGGAGAGAGCATCTGTTGTTCTGCCTGATTGGCCAATCCAGCCCAAACCACGAAACCTGTGGATAAGATGAAAAAAATGTCATGGATTTATCTAGCAGATTGTTAACAGCTAATGACATTAGGTTTTAACACAGCTAGTGCCCTAATTTTCGGATGATCACTAAATGTGAGCGATAACTTTTTCACATGCATACAGATATGTTAAGCAAAAGCATTTTATGATCGCAGCTGTACCATGAGCCAGTTAGCATTATCCTTTCATATATTCATAGACTGTAAGGCTGGAAACATCACCTGGCCAAACAGCTCACTAGTCTTTCCTGAATTAATTTCCATATGGAGCATAAATTTGGGACATTCAGGCTTAATTTAGAGGTTTCCAGTGGCTGACATTTTGCTTAAGCCTTTGTAAATCAGGCCAGTAACTAATCACTCATTGTTAAAGTACATATCCAATGTCTTACCTGGAACCTTTAGCTTCAGTTTGCAGCTGCTGAACCTTGGTGAGCAAAACTGAAGAGTCATTTCAGCTCAAGATTCATGTACATATAGGTGCTTTTCACAAGTTTTCTGTTCAGTCTGCCTAAATATTTTTGCTGCTCCACAGTATGATTAATTGAAATGATGCTATGTACTCATCTTAAAATTCCACGTGTGATTAGCTGTGTAATGAGAATGATAATAATACTTTCCATTTCCGTGTCGGAAATTAGTCTAAAACATAATGAGTGATGTTTCATTACCACATCCTGAAGAAGGGAAGACCACATAAAGGAGAAGGAAAGACCATGTGAACGTCTACAGATCTAAGCCACTGTTCAGACCTGTCTTCAAACGGGGTGGGTACCGTTGTGGGAAGGGTGTCCAACTAGGTCAAGTCAGCCCGTTTTTCCAAAGGTGCTTTCTTTTGGCTCCGTTCCTGTCTGACTCTTTCCTGAAGATACAAAGGAAGAAGCTCCCACTATAGGAAAGCACTGTGCGGGATGGAAAGCAAGCAGCAAACTGCTGTCCCTCTCTCATCCCTTTGTGTACAAGATAGTTGTACCATGACTCGTGATCAAAATTTGAAATGAAAATAAACCAATATGCAAAGATTTAATATCTGCTTATACCTGGGAAATTAGGCCATGTAAGAAAAACCGAGGTTTGCAGCTTTAATGTTGCCCTTTTTGTATTCTACTTGTCTGCTGGAAGCCTTGAATATTCTCTAGTAGCAATCTTCATATTATAGTCATAAATCTGATCAGGCTTTCAGAGCTGTTTATCATATGCTTATTTGTGCATGTGCATGTTAAATTCCAGCTTTAAAATCTTTTAGAACTTCCTTTTATCTAACAAAGAGGAGAGTCTTGCCTCATTTCAAAACAGCAATGGCAAAAGAAGTTTTGAAATACAGAATTCTATAGGACTCGTTTGTTTCACGCTCAGAAATGAAGTGGCAGGAAATAGGAAAATAAGCAAACCTGCCCACCGAAACTGTCACAAGATATAGTGGTTGGTCTCCCAATTTTGCCAAGACTCCAGTGTGCATAAAATTATTTAAAAGCATTAAATATATTCCTCATGAGCCAGTTCTTTTTGTACTGAATTTGACATTTAATAGCATAATCTTACAAAAGAACGTAATTCCATAAGGCTCCCGAATGTGACAAAAGCACGGTCAGAACAAGATGTAAGAGTCTAATTTGCCTTCTGCTATTAGCTATTACCTGAGCCCTGTTGTCTTGCATAAACATAGAATTTCCTCTTACTTATCGCCTGCTTCCCTTAGTGCTGAAAGTAAAGCAGATACCTTCTAAATGGAGAATGAAGAGGCTGTTTGTGCTCTGGGGTGAGTTGAGTTCAAGTCTCCCATGGAAGGAGGTGGGAAGGCACACAGCTCCTCCCTGCTTCCCCGCGCCTGTCACACGTGGCTGCGTGCCGGGGCACAGCTCAGCCCTGCCTGGGCAAAGTCAGCTTTGGAAGGACCTTCTGGGCGTGGAGGGCTTCATGTAGGGAGGACAGATCTCCTTCCCCTGCCTTGTCCCCAGCCCATGGGGGAAACGCTTCTGTGGCACAGAATCATGGAATGGTTTGGGTTGGAAGGGACCTTGCAGATCATCTAGCTCCAACCCCTCTGCCATGGGCAGGGACACCTCCCACTGGACCAGGTTGCTCAAAGCCCCATCCAGCCTGGCCTTGAACACTTCCAGGGATGGGGCATCCACAACTTCCCTGGGCAACCTGTGCCACTGTCCCACCTCCTACATCTTTACAGAGAGACTCTGCAGAATTTTGATGGCCAATGCAGAATGTGTAGAAGATGCAAATACATTTGTTTTCTTTTGCTTCTCCATCTAAAATTCATGTTGCATTGGAGTTCAGATAAATCATTCGAGATTCTCTGAATGTCTGGGCAGCAAATTTATTGCGTTATTGTATTTGCTGATTCAATAAATACTAAAATATTTTTTCTGATGACATTTTCCTGCTGCAGGTCCTCCCTCTGCAGATCTTCTGGGCGCTTCGTCCTGGCTTACAAACTCACTCTCTGCTATGCTTGAAAGTTTCTGAATTGTTCCTTGTTAGCAAAAAACGCTCTTGCTATTTTCCTAAGCATCTGGCCTCACTCCCTGAGGCTTTTGCTTTGGAGGAAATGACTTAAGCTTGACTTTTGTCACAACCTCCACTCCATTTATTTTTGGTAGGATCCAGGCTATCTTTTGTTTCTGCAGCAGTACATACCAGCTCTCAGGCCTGCAGATATGTCATTTTCCCATACGTGAATAGTTTCAGATCAGGAAAACAGGTATAGAAAACAGGTATTTCAGTGCTCTCTGTACTTATCGCTCCGTAGCATTAAAAGCAAGAAACTCAGTGATGGTAACAAACACCTGTTTCCTCTGAAAGCAACTGCCTGTCGTGATAACGTTGTCCATGCGTCTTTACCACAAGTTTTCTCATAGTCCATTTCTACAGTGCAGCGTCTTATTATGCAGGCATTTTCTAAAACAGCATCTGATGCATTATTAATAAGATAACAGCCACGATAAATAAAAAAGGGTGTTGCTGAACCAGAAAATTGAACCTTACTGGTTTGTTCATAGTCAATTCCAAAGATATAAATTTAGCATACTAATCAACAGCTACTTACTTTAAACAAATATGGGCTTGTTATTCAATGGCAGAACATGTGATGGCCCAGGGTCCACAGTACTGGGTCAAATCTACAGTGTATTTGGGTCAGAACTCACGTCCTGTTTTGGTCACTACCTGCTGCTTTAAAATCAAGTAGGAGAATTTTGTGGCAAGCAGATGTGGAATCATTTTCTCCAGAAAGATCTGATCCCTTTTGGCTAAGTTTAACTTCGCCTCTGTACTACGAGGCTTCATACCCCTCCCAGATTTCTTGACAGCATTAATTAGCTATTGCAGCATTGCTAATTTTTGTTAGTCACAGAAATTTTCAGCTCAGTTTTGGATCTCGGTCTTTCGACGAGGTCTACGCAAAGAGATCCAGGCAGGCCTACCTTCACGCCACCTGTGGTTTGAGAAGTTTCCAGTAGTCCTGATAATTAAGGGCTACCCCTAAGTGTCACTGGTTCCTTTCTCCTTGAACTGCGGTCATTTGGTCTAAATAATCTCCTTAGTTGATCTTTGGCAAATACATATTAGCTTTTTAGTACATAGTTAAGGTCTAGCAAAAAGCCTTGAGGAAGTCATACCTTTATCTTCTGTCTCGCACAAAATTGACCCCCTAGTTCCTTTTTTTTCCTCTGTCTCTCTGGGCCAGCTGTTGATCCATTACACTCGTTTGCTTTTTATGCCAGTTTTACTTTCACAATCTGAATTAATTAAATCATTTCCCCCCTTTTCACATCATCTTTATTTCCATACTAAAATGTGGTTAGAAAGAGTTAAATCTAAGAGTAAAAATTTCCTCTCCTCTTTATGAGATACTCCCATAAAGGATCGTTTGAATTCTTGAGTGTAACTAGGCTGTTTGAAGAACTATGGCAGTGTCTATGCATTGGTTATCCTTGGTGTTGTCATTATATAACAGAAAAAAACCCCAGAAATACATGTCTAAAATCTCCAGTCCACGTTTTACATTTTCTTTGACTTCTTCATCATGAACATGCTATTTCCTAAAATGATTCTTTGAAAATCTTTATTAGACTGTTCCATCCCCATTTAAATGGTTTTAAAGGGTTATAAATTATGATTTAAGCTTGCTTTATTTCGAATGCATATAAGCCTTCGGGTCTGTAAGCAACTTTTTGGAGTACAATTTTAAGTATATATCTCCTAAAATACAAAATGCCTGAGGTATTAAGAACTTACGTACTTTAATATTGTGAAAAAATTGCTTTAAAGTATCTAGTTCTTACAGAAAATAAATGTTGCAGGGATGACCTTAGTATTATGTGATTCATTTTTGTTGATACGTAAGGGAATCCTATCTGTACGTTATATCTTATTTTCATTTTTTCCAGTTGTGGGATGCTGCTGCCTGGGAATTTCTGAAAACTCATTAAAATTTAAAAATTATTAGGCTTGTAAACAAAAGAACAGATACTAGCACATGTTAATAGGTCTTGTAGGACATGGTAGGAGATGGGACTTGGTGACTTGCTCTCAGAGAAGTGAGGTGCAGCCTGCCAGGAAGAGAAGTGAGGCCAATAGGGAGGTATTGAAAGAGAGAAGTTAGGGCATAAGCATGTTACAGCCAGCAGACAAAAAGGGCATCATGAACAGATTTCTCTGAAGGCATTGGTGAATTTGCATCAGATTTCCAAGTGGAATTTCCGAACTGAAGGATGCCTTTGGACAGTACTATTTGCTGCCTGCAATTCTGTTATTAAGAAAACTTCTGTTTTCTTTACAAAATGGTCATGTTCTACCTGTGATTAATACGTGACTTAATAGTCTGGAACACAAAGAATCGTGATGATAATAACTATGGTTAATTAATAAAGACAATTTTAGAAAATTAAGGTAACAGAAGCATTGAAGCGTTCCAAGTCTTCCTTCTGAAAGCTAATGTTGATGGTTGCTTGGATGTACAGATTTTTTCATTACGTTTACAGCAGAGAGAGTAGGAGGTTATCCCAGAAAGACTGGAAAAACTTGGTCTCTTACTGACAATCTGAATATTCAACATTAGGGCAAACTATTAGTTAAGAGTAGCAGCAGTTTTTAGAGAGGTATACTGTTTATATGAGCTATTTAAAAATACCAGGGCCTCTATTTTTGTGTTAGTAGTGACAATTGTCATGTTCTATTCTCTTTGTCCTCTTCTAGGAGTTTATATTACCTTTAGTATGTCTGTTGTTCTCCACAGAGGATACATATTTCAGGCAGATTTGTTCTGCCTTGCTGGTCTTCATACTTGTATTGAGATACCTCTGATTTTAGGTAGCTTTCTGTTTGTCACTTATTGATGTAATTGTGAAACTGTTCTTAAATGCCCTTCTTTTAAATTGTGGATCAGCTAAAACACACCCAGATATCCTAGGGACCAATTTTTTGGTTTGTAAAATTCAGTAATTATAGCTGATTTTCAACCATATCTGGATTTTCCAAAACTTATTTATTTTGGGAATTTTGAACAAAAGGCAGTAATTTAATGCCACCATTTTAGGGGAAAAAAAAACTCATGCAAATTCGTTTTTTCAAAATCTATTCAAATTTCGATTGTGAAAATACAGGAAATGAAAGATTATTTGAACTGCCATCATTTGGTCTAAATCATCAGATTTCTTAGTGAAAAAGATTTTAGAAATAAAGTGTCTTTGTGTAGGTTACTTGTAATCAGTCAGTCGCATCACATCGCATCTTACTCTGGGCCAGCAACTTCTTTAGAAATCTTTGGGACACTTTTTCCTGTAACACGACGGGAATCCTTTGTGAATCCAGGCTAAATGGGTGAAACAAACCTCTGTCCCCTGACATAGGGGTAGTTGGAAGCAATGTGAATATACCTCCAGAAGGTTTGGGTAGCTCAGCAAGGCAACACAATGAGAAGAATGAGTGGGGTTTGGTTTGGTTTGGTTTGGTTTGGTTTGGTTTGGTTACTGGGGAGCGCACCAACAGAAGCTGCTTTCTGCTGCTCGTTTCAATTCCTGTGCTACCTCCCAAGTTGTGCCAGTCTGACTGCATCATTGGGTGACGAATAAAGTCTAGGGATTGATTTCAGTTTAAAATAACCCTTTCTTTTCCTGGTGCTGCTGAAAAAAAGCGTTTTTGAAACTGCAGCCTAAAGGATTGCTGTTGGCCTGGTGAGAAAGGTGAGAGCTCACCTGTGCAAGCCAGTGAAAAGGAAGATGACCGTAAGCATTGGCGTGGGAGAACAAATTCTTTTAAGCACATTTTCGTGATGGAAAGATAGACTTGGACTTGCGAGCAATGGGGCTGCTGCTTGGGTGTTCTCCCTGCGTCCATTGAGAGAGAACTCCTGTATGTTCTTTATAAACAAACCTGATTGTGTGCAGTGGAATACCCGCCTCTTGTCATCCATTCCTCCCCATAACGGATGGGAACAGCCTGGCAGCCCCCCAAACCCTGACAAACCATTCCTGAGGGAAAGGTCACCGTCACGTTGGTGGAGTTTGATAAGCACCCAGAAACTCAGGGTTTGGGAATGGAGCTATAAGAATATTCTAGGCTTGCCAGTTCATTTTAAAATAAAATACACGTATTTGACAGACCATTGTGATGGGATTTGCTGTTTTCCCTGGCCTCAGGAGGCCCACAGGCTGTTGGCAGGGGTTGTCCTGGCAGAGAACACAAGAATGGAAACAACATTACTGAACCCATTTGTTTAAATTTCTACTGAAGCTCTACAGCGAAAGACCAAGGAGGCTATTTACTGAACCCATGCTGTGAGGATGATATAAGTATCTTGACAATTAGCTTGGTTTAAATGGCACTGAGGCAAGACCCTGGGTATCGCCAGCCTGACAGCTTGCAAATTCCAGATCGTACAAAAGAAGAAAGTTAACTCTTCTTTTTTGTTTACTGTGGCAAACCCTAAGTAGCAATGCAAAAATATTTGCTATTTTAAAAGCAACCAGGTGTCCCTAATCTTTTTTTTAGCATCATCTCTGGTTTGCAGTCAGCATTTCGTGTTATGTATCTAGTCTATAAAATAGGCCTCACTTTATGAATTGCCAATAAATCCTGTGCTCTTACTTCCACTGCTCAGGCTTTCTCACTGTAATTTCTGCTCAGTGCTCGTACATAAAGAGCAACTCACCAAAGTCTTTAAACTGTTGCCCCCTCTCTAAACCATCTATTTGCCAATGAAAAAGAACTCTGAAGTAGTTTATTAACTTCAGAATAGCAAATGTATTTCAGAATAAAGTAGAAAAAAGCTTTTTGCACTGCTTTTTGCACTAGTATTGGTATTCACTAGGTCACCCATCTACAAATATAATAGAGTGATAGTGGAAGGCTCAGGTGCTGATACCTGGTTTGTTTCTTACAAGTATTGCAAAAAAAGTCTCACCCTTGCAATGCAGGATGCAACAAGAATGCTCGGGCTGCAAACTGAGAGAGGACAAAAAATGAACCAGATATAACATTTTCAGGATAGAGATTTTTCCATCAGCCTCTAGAAATGGATTGATGTAAGAAAAATTGTTCTGCGTGAGACCGAAAGATTCAACACAATCTGATACATGAACAATTGTGTTTAATAACAAAGTGACTTTTCAGCTGACAGCTGTTTCACCAGAGGATTTAGTTGGAGGCCAGATGGCCAAAGGGACATATGGTGGAAAGTAGTTTGGTAGGCTGACTCCACAGAAGGAAAAACTCATAATTTGCACATGTTTGAAACGTCCAAGGTTCAATTAATGGAATTAGTATGTAATGCCTAGAGCGTTTTGCCTGGTCAAAGCTGTGCTCAAGCTTGTTCTCACAGCTCCACTGCAAGGCAAAGCAGCAGACTACGGCGTGACTCCTGACACACACGGCTAATTGCCTCTCCGTCTTCCTTCCTGACAACTGGGTCTGTCTACGGTGTCACTCTGTGACACTTATCCCTCTGCACCGAGTCATTCTGCTGCCTCTCCTCTTGCACTGTGGAGTGGTAGGAAGAGATAAGACCTAAAACACAAGTAGGTATGGACTTTCAGGAGATGCAGGAGAGGTGAGGTTTACTCTTGTCTCATGGGAATTTGCCAGTAGAGATTTAGATTAGCTATTAGGAAGAAGTTCTTTACTGTGAGGGTGGTGAGGCACTGGAACAGGTTGCCCAGGGAAGCTGTGGAGGCCCCATCCCTGGAAGTGTTTAAGGCCAGGCTGGATGGGGCTTTGAGCAGCCTGGTCTAGTGAGAGGTGTCCCTGCCCATGGCAGGGGGGTTGGAACTTGATGATCTTTAAGGTCCCTTCCAACTCTAACCATTCTATGATTCTATGATTTAGATGGGAGAATGACATGAGGTTTTATATCTAGCAGAAAAGGCGCCTTCCGAAGACCAAGCTTTTTTAGGTTATTGAAAAAACCAAACTATAATTTAACATTCTCAAGTTCCAACTCTTTTTTTTTTCCCCCCATCAAAAAGTAGATGTTTTAGCACTATTCTTACTAAATACCATGCATAAACTGTCTTAAGAAAACTCTAACACCACCTTCTGACTGCTTAGGGTAATGCAGTGATTAGTTCGTGTTTATACTTCTTAAATCTTGCACAAGTTTAGATATTCTCAATATCAAGACTTTGGATATTTGGTTGAAGCTTTATTGATTGCAGTCATTGCCCTTGCTAGCTGCTACTGATGTTGCTTTCTCCTGATAAATCGGCTTTTCTTACAGTTTTCTGGGAAGGAATTCAGGACTTTCTGTTTCCTTTTTAATGCCCTTAATACTGTGCTTGAATTCCCACCTGATTCATGGCAGAAGGTTTTGTTGACACAATGCACATTTCAAATAGCAATGAATTGTCATTGGTTTTCTTCATATTTATTTTTTCCTTAATATCTGTGACTCCTTGCTTCTTCCTTCAGTTCTGGCACCTACATTGCCAGTTAGTAAATCTATTTTTTTTTTTCTATTTGAACATAAAGCTCTTTATAAATAAAATTGAGAGCTCCAATCATGCATTCCACTTGCTCTTTGTATTTGGATTTCAGACTCAGTGTTTCAACTAGATGTTTAGTTCTCTGCACTCATCACAAATGACAACTGCTTTTTGTTAATCCAATGAGATGAGAAAATTCTTTTAGGCTGGCCAATATCATATTGGACAATGCATGTCTTATCCACACAGCTAGAGCAGAAAGCAAATTAATAATTTATTTGGTTACTGTTAGTCAAAACAGTATGAAATATATTTTTTCTGATTTTCTTTTCTCAACTTCTCATTAAGAAAATGTTCAAGGCCATGAAGAGAGCAATCTCTCCATCCATATTGGTCTCGTCTGTCATGCTCACATCTAACCCTTTCATTTACCAGAGTTGAAACAGATTTAAGGAGAGCCCCTTTGGGTATTTAATAGTTAAACCGTCGGTCATGCAAGCAGCTGCATGTGTGGAGAAGCTGATGGAGACCTGCAGGTGACCAAAAGGCTACTGATACGCTGCATTCCAACCAGTTTTCCACATTTTCTGAGACAGTGTTTCACAGAGCAGTGGACTGTAGGAGAAAGGCCAAATAATGGGAAATGTGAGGATAAAGGTGACAAAAGGAGGTAGGCTGCTCCCACACTGTTCCTCACCTTCCATGACTTGCGCTGTCACAAAAACATGGGAAACAGAGGGAAGCCAGTGGCACTGTTATAAACTGCTCCTCAGTATTAATCACACAATTTCATGTGTCCCTGCTAGGTATACTGGAGGATGGAAAATCAGCTCAGACAGGTGTAACCCCAGCATCAGCCACAGCTGGAATGCTGAACACCGAGAAGAGGAACAATGGTGGTCCTCCGTGTGTGAACCCCATGGCCCATGGCACGGGAGGTAGGACTCAGAGACAGAACAGCTTCAGAGCAGCAGAGGTAAGAGTGTAATTACATACCCCGGTGCTCAGCATTAGCTTCAACCAGGCCAAACTTATTTTTTGTGACAATCATCCTTGCTGCAGTCGGACTGTATTTAATGCCTTGGGGCAAGACAAAATGGCTGCACCACAGGCACAGCATGATTGAGCCTAGCACCTCTGACAACGTCTCATGCCTGAATGGACACAAAATTGATGTCTTATTTGGCAACTGGAGTAATACACACTCTCGTTACAGCGAAAAACCCTACACTTATTTTTCTTCGGCTCAGTCCAGCTGTGGCATGTATTGTCAAGCTGTTTAGATTAATTATCTCAAAGGGAATGTGCTTTTCCTTAATTGCTGCTTTGCTTAAATTATGTGCACTGCATGAATTCTGGTTCATTTAAGGCTGGATGCAAAGCGTGAAAAAATCAATGGGAGTCTTTTCAGTAACTTCCCTAGGCTTTGGATCAGATCCTCCTCCCTTTCCCCCTTCACCAACTGCATGCTTCGCTGAAGGATCACCCAGTGCCACAGTAAGGTATGGAAACCCAAGGCTTTGGGGTTCGACCAAAGCCCAAACGCCTCTTGCAGGTTTCCACCCTCTGCCCTGTTGGTGTAGCAGCTGCAGAGCTGCTGCAGATGAAAGTAGCCCAAAACCTATGGTTGCTTTACTGCTTCCTCGGTTTCTGAGAAGGGAAGACCTCTCAGCACGGGAGCTGCTACACCCAGCCCGTAAGAAGCCGTTCCCTCTTGGGAATCACATCCTTGAGAGAGGTAAATTTAAACCCAGAGGGACTGAACTTCACCTTGGATTTGCTAACAAACAACACATTGGTACGTGTCTGGTTATTTTATACCCTCACTGTATTATCTTCAGTACTGCTGCAGTACAGAAATATTCCCTGGTGACGTGGATCCTGCTGTGTCTTCCCATGAGATACTGCAGCTCCAGATGCAGAGGGACATGTTCCACAGCAACATGACATCAGAGCCATGGATTTGCTGTAACTGACAAACATAAATGCCTGTCGCAGCCACGAGCCCACAGAGAAAAACTAATTGGTCAGGTTGGATATGGTTGAACAGAATGAACGTAATTATTAATCTGATTTGAAAAAGACTTGGCCACACTTGAGAATTATAGCGTCTACCTGACATATTGTTGGAGAAACTTGTTTGTCCAATTTTGTAAGCGATTGAAAAATTACTTCTGTATTTAGGCTTACTAGGAAGCATAGGTAAATTCCCACAAACGTATTAATAATGTGAGTGTTGGCTGTAGTGGGACTAATCGGTGAAATGTGCGTTCCTGACCTGGGTCCCTATGTCCTTGAATGTATTCTTCCACCTTTTTCTAGCCATTCAGTAACATGCGTCTGTACTGTTGCAACCCCATGCAAAGAAAATTTCTGATGACAAGTAGGGCATTTATATTATTCTGTGCATCTAAAGCAGGTGTCTAAGAAAGGAAGGCCGTTTGTCTAAACTTCTTACAGTCAAAAAAGAAATGTATTTTCCCACAGTGAAAGTGTAGTATCTAAGTTAGTCTGCAGTCTCTGATTTGCGATTCTGAATCTCTATTTCTCCACTGACTGTTTAGGGAATCATAAGATAAGCAGGTTTCCAATTAGGACACCTAAAGTTTAGGTGCCTACAGCCGAGTATGTGACCCTCCCCCCTTCCAACTCAAATTGGGCCCACTCATTCACCTGAATATTCACATTGAGTACAGTTTTTCTTTTATCTCTACGTGCTGTAGAATACAACGTGATGCAGCACACGGTGCTCTCAGGGACTTGGGTTCTGCCATCGGCCTGTGGGGTAGCAGGGGGTAAATTGTTTTACCTCTGTTTCTCATTTTCTCAGGCATCAAGCTCTAAAGCACCCTGCTGCCTTACCCCTACTGTCGGTTACATGACAGGGTACGAATTGTGGTGCCAAAAGGGAAAGGGTTTGATATGGGCTGCATCTGGGAAATTTTGGTATCCTCTCATGAGCGTGACATCAAAACAACTTGGAAGTAAAATATGCTGCTGATGAAAGGAGTCCTAATACCAGTGAAGGCAATAGAATGGTCAAGCACCCCAAAAGCAAAGGTGATATCCAGATTACTTCACTGGCTGACAATAACCTGATTTGATTTTCATGCTGTGTGTAGTCTTTGGAGAGTCCTTGTGTGAACAGGGGCACTGGGGGAGCAGATAGCAAACAAACAGGTATATTCAGGCTGCAGGAACATACAGTACTACACACCCGCAAAGAAACACCAGTTTTTGCTCCCAAATAAATATGTACCTTCCACTCATGTCAGTGGAAGTTTGCCAGACATTATTGCACCTGGCATCATTACGATGTAAACAATCCCTGATTTACTTGGCATTCTTTCCACTTACAAAGTGTCTCATGAAACACTGGAAATGCAATAATGAAACACACCTAACAGCTCTGTGTCTCTGTCAGCCGGCTTCTGAGTGTGCTTTTCTAGACCTACCCAGAGCATTGCTTATGGCAACAAGCAGACAGACTAGGCAATGGAGAAGGGTAAATTTAAAGTAGGGATGCACTTGCATGCCTCAGATGAACCGACTTTTTTGAATATTTGGAAATAATCTGATGAAGCTCCAAAAGGAGCTATATATTGTACTTGAGTCTTATATTCAGGCAGAACTAAGTCTTATTTTGAAACTGTATTTTCACTTAAGAAACGTTGTCCTGGTTTGGGGTAAAACACAACCAGTTTTCTGTTCAGTAATTTTACTTTTTAGCTAAGCTTCTTCTCACTACTGAAATTAACAGCCAGTTCTGCAAAAAACTGCTGTCAGAGCGATAAGACCCATGTTTATAGCTGATGCCAAGGGATGGGATGCAGAGAGGCCCTTGCTTATACCTACTGCTCTGACACCCAAGACCAGCCAAATCTGTTATTTGCCCCATTGGAGGGTCAGAAGGGGAAAAGCGCAGAGGGGTCGCACCTGCGGGGAGGAGCGGACAGGACAGGTGACCCAAAACTGACCCACAGGGTATTCCATCCCATCTGCCTCATGCTCGGTGTAAAAGCTGAGGGACCAAAGGGTCAGCCCTCTTTCTTCAGTGGCCTGTGTCCGAGGAGGACTCTGTCTGTTCATCTGCCTTTGATCGTGATCCTGAATCCAGATCTGGAATCCATTTTCCATCCATCCTGGAGTCCAGTCTGGGACTTCCCCCGTGCCTGCTGGTGATGTGTTTGTCATCCTGGGAGCTTGCTACAGTTTTGTATATATTTCATTATTTTCTTTTTATTATTTTATTATTAATATTTCCTTAAAGTAGTTTAGTTCCTTCTAAACTCATAAGTGTCTTCCTCTCTCTCCCTCCTCTCCTTGGAGACAGGGGTAGGGGAGAGCATCTGTTGTTCATCCCAGAGACCAGTCTAGTTGGAATCATGACAAACATAAAATAGAGAAAATTCTGTCTTGGTCTAGTCGCACTCAACTCCCAGTGGCATCAAAAGGAACCTGTAATTTCCACTTCTGGACTGAAACCAGATTTACTTACTCTGCTTTTAACACGTGCAGAGATGCTAATGATAACCAAGAGGGTTAATCCAAAGCCTGCTGGTGTCCATAGCCTTTATAGCAGTTATAAAAGCTTGCATCCATGCTGAACGAGAAAGTTGCTCCACATCACAGTACTGTGTGAAGAATGCTGGAGTCTTTCTGTTTATTAAGTAGAGATGTTTTCATGTATTAGGAGGTAATCATCAGTGACTCTTTGCGCTGTCAGTGTGGAACTCACTGTGCTGTTTAAAACTTTCACAGAGTAAATGGGATGCACAGAAAATGTCCACAAAAGACGTCACCATTAATGTTACAAAAAGCATCAGACAAAGCGACAGAAGGAAAACAAAGAATTGTGTCAATTAACAAAGCCAAGCATGAGTAAGGATGGACCTAACAATGCTTCGCTGCACTTTAAATGTCGTCAGTTGCTGAATATATGAGGATCTCCAGATGTTCCGTGTTGAACACAGCAGGCAGCTGCTGCTGAGTGCCTTCAGAAACACGTCTTGTAGAAACCAGCTGCAGATAACTGTATGATGTTCAGGTGCCATTTGTCTGAAGGACTGGCACTGCACAGACATATGCCAAAATTCATGCCATTTGGGTTTTACTAAGTCCCGTGTCATCTCCTTATGTATGTCCTGTTCTGCATTCCTATTAGGATGAGGCTGGATGATGAGAGATACAGCTCATCGCAATTTAAAACAGGAAATGAACAAATGAATCTGCATTTTTAGTGACAAGGGGTTTCAAGCATGTACCTTCAAACCCACAGAGTTCATTTAAAGAGCTCACTTTCATAAAATTCAAACCCAGAGATCTCAGAAAGAGACACATAAATGGCTTCCACTAAATCTCTTTTGAACTATATGTATGGTTATATATAGTGTGGTCATATAGTAATCTTTTTCTATATTAATCTTTTAATTACTTAGTTTTAATTTGTTTCCTGTATTGACAGAATTTAGGTCTTAAAACCAGTCACTTTCATATTGATCACCCTTACTTGAAGTTCCTAGTCTTAGCTGGCAGGTAGGGTTCTTGCTAATTTTTGCCCCTTTAATTATGTTGAGGCCCAGACTGACTTGGAAAAAAGTGGTCATTAACATTACATGAAAATAACCGTAATTCTTAAAACCATATTCCAATGACAGCTCCAAAAATTAACTTTATTTGATCAGATATAGTTGATTTGCTTATTTATTTAATTGCATTGTAAGCATCCAGTATCATAGTACTCCATGTCTATCATAAATGTAAGTAAAAGGAAATTTTCCATAAAAGGAATATAAATGTTCACTGTAGTAAAGACCAGGAATTAATTCAACATATTACTTCTTAATATAGAAGTAATAATGTGTATTCTCTGTGAGTTCCTATGTTTATGAAGATAAGAGGTAAATTTATTTGCCTCTCCCATCAGACATACATAAATGTCCGTAGATGGATGTTTAAAATAACTATTCAAAAGCTGTTCATAACAAACAGGTGGCATTGGGAAGAAAATCCATGTATGAACTGCAAGAAGCCCTTTTTACACATAGGCAAATAAGTATAAATAGAATAGTGGGCCTGAATCCTAAATTATTGCATATGAGGATCATCTTAATAACTCACTGCTAAGTGTGTGAGTACTTAATACTTTCCTTGGAGTACAAGTCTATGCAATAGTTAATTGTTTATTACTTAATCCGACACAAAAGCAAACTGAAATCCAGAGCCAGTGAGAGATGTTTGCATACAATGGCATATGTATAATAAATATTTATTTTTAGATGTCCTAAGCGAAGAATTTGTGGTAAGCTTTCTGCAGGTCAGTGTGTTATCTGGTAAGTGATCTTGCGCTGCACATTTACATGGAAGAACTAAAAAATATTGAAAATAGTTTTGTAGAGGTAAGACAACAGCAGCCTGCGTATGTCCTTCCAACATGTGGCTTTCTGACAATAGCTGGCAACACAGCACAGGAAGGAACTTGACTCTCACAATAAACAGTGGCTGTAGCAGCTCAGCAATGTGAATTTAGAAACAGAGAGCCATTGTTGGTGGCCGCGTACCGACCGAATTGAAAGCACACGTTCAGGGTTCTGTGCTGTTTGTGTAGAGCAGAAGATGAACCATTTCAGATCTGTGCTGGACCCATAACCTGTTTCTGATTCCAAGGATTCACTGGCAGAGAGCGCAGTATGACCACACATGACACAGACAAGCCACAGTAATGATGTGCTGACCAGATGCACCTGATGGCTGGCAAACAGAAACAAGCCCGCAGTGCTGCATGGCGCATCGGTACGAGAAGCAGCCCTAGCTGCACGTCAGCAGTCAGCAGGGACACAGGTTTTGAGTCTCGTGTTCGGAGCGCGAGATGTGACAGGATGGTTAGCAGGAGGTGGCCCTGGTACATAATTATCTGGGCAATACTACAGACCTGGCCGATGTTGACCACATCCCCCATCAGGGTGGCAGCTGTGGAGCATCGAAAGCTGACTGCCCTGGATGACCCCTCTGTTTGCTCATGGTGACGTTCCTGAGCTACTTCTGGATCCCATAAACCTGGTTATATCCCAAAACTTAACTTTAGGGCGTTCAAAGACTGGATCCAGCTTCTGTAGTACAAACCATGTCTAGCTACGAGCAACTTTATAATCTCTTCTCGTGTAACACATTATTGCTCTTTAGGTGGTAACTGAAAAGAAATTACATCATGTCTGAGGTGGCTTCTTAGTTCATGATGCGTAAGCTTCCCGTGACCTTAATAAAACTGAGAGTGTATTGTGGAGATGTGGAACCTGCCTTTCTACATCAGTAGGGTTATTTTTGTGTTTTCTTTACTTGCCTCCTTCTAGAGATAAGCACCAGTAGAAACAACCTATTTGTTTACAAAATAACACACCACTCTGCATAATTAAGGATGATAGAATCTAGTCTATACTGCTTAAGACAATTTAAAGTCCTAAAAATAGATTGCTGTGCTGGTTTTAGAGAAAGAAGTAAGCTCAAAGAATCATCTGGACATCTTCACTCCAGGTGGCCCTTCTAGGAGAAAACAATCTTGTTTACAGGGTCTGGTCTTTGAGTAGCATTTTTCAAATATAAACGGCTCAAATACAGGAAATAAAATAACCATATTAGAAGACATAGAGTTTTAGATAAAGGACCTGCGGACATCTCTGTTTTCTTACATGACAGGAGTTTTGAAATGTAATTTTCCTCCAAAAGATATTATGCCACTTAATTTGTTCATTGTCCCATGTCTGCACACAAGGATTTCTACAGCTACACTGAACCAACACGCTTTCTGCTGGAATGATTTGCCAACATCTGGTGAGTTTTTATGATTTGCCTGAGTTCAGGTTTTAAACAGAAACAAACTTACTTTGTGATGTTCCCATAATTCCAATACAATGTATAGCTCGGATTTTTGTCTGAGTGTAGATACATGTAAAATACGTTTTCTTCCACTGAAATGGAATCACTCAAAAGAAAGTGGATATTGGATGAAGAAGAGAGAGAATTTACAGTTGCCAATAGACATCATTGGGCAAATTAATCCTCTCAAAGACTGAGTGCCATTTTTTCTTTCAGTATCCCTTTATCTTGTCCCTTATGCTTCCTTAATGTATTTCATCATTTCACCATTATTGTAAGACATTGACTGGAAGACACACAATTTTGCTGTGTGACAGAAAGGATCTTGTACGGAAAAAATAAGAAAGTATAATTATTGCATAAGCAATATATGAGTACTGGGTTAAACATGCATTCTTGCTAGCTAAACGACTGAGCACAGAAACCAGAAAACAGATATTTTTTACCTTCCTAGTATGTTCATATACACATATATTCACATGTGCATGTCTCTGCATGCCCACATGTAATGCCTTTAGTGTGTACTTCTGCAGTTCAGGCATGGTATTTTGCGAACCTTTTACTTGTGTTTTTAGTTCTGAGACCCAACTGTAAAATGTTTAATATGTTCGAACTGAAATCTGTTTTACATGCTTTATGAAGAGAATGAACTATATAATTTGTGCACAGAAATGGTGTTTGAAAAAGCAGGCTTAGTTTTATTTGGAAATAATGAATAATCTATCTAAATTCAAACTAGACTAACAGGAGCATTTTTGTAGTCTCATTTTATCTGCAAATTATTGAAGATTGAACTTGAACTTGAAAATGAAAATAAAGAAAATTTTTAAAGCATCTGTTTATTACTC
This sequence comes from Pluvianellus socialis, assembly GCA_013400795.1. Lineage (NCBI taxonomy): Eukaryota > Metazoa > Chordata > Aves > Charadriiformes > Charadriidae > Pluvianellus > Pluvianellus socialis. Next base: position 26,503 of record VZTS01001930.1, read on the forward strand.
CATGCATTTTACGTTTCTGTGTTTATGGTCGATTTATCTTGAAGAGCTAAGACCAAAGACTGTGAAAATGTAACATATGGTTCCCACCTCCTCTCTTTATGGAATCAGAATATTTCTGTGTCTGTGGTCCTCAGGCTGTAGCTCATGGACTGCGTGGTCATATCAAAGAGGCTAAAATACGTATATTCCTCATAAGAAATTGCGGTATTTGCCAAAGAGGGCTTACGGGATCAAAATGAGAGGAACTGTAGCTCTGTAATTATAAATGGGAGAGTCTGTGGTTGCCGTCATGGCTGAAGTGGAAGACGCTGGGAATCCAAGGCATTTTCTCTAGTAAGATCTCATATTATTGGGGGAGAGAGGAGACTGAGAACTGGGAGTTAGAGAACCAACTCAGAGTTGCCTCTATAAATACCAAATTCGGTACACGCTGAGGTGATCCTTCCTCCTTGCGCAGCACTCAGCTATTTCTAGCACCTCACTTTAAGAAAGTCGGGAAGAGACCAGCAGGAGCAACCAGCAGCCTTGGAGGTGCAGTCCCTCAGGAGAGCCCGAGGACACCCGCCTGCACCATGCCAGAGCGTGCTGGTGGACGGAACCATGCTTGTGGTCTTGTTTGCATTGACTGGGAAGAAGATAAGAAGAGACAGACGTAAGGGGAAGCTGGAAAGATTAATGCTAGAAGGTTAAAGACTATAGAGATCAGTAAGTATTTGACAGATTGTGTAGGAAAGTTTATTAAGAACACAGTAGGTTGATAATTCATGTGTGGTGTACAGATAACTGATTCTTCATTTCCTGTGTTGTTTTATTACAACCCACAGAAACCCCAGTTCCACTCAATTTTCTAGAACCTCTTGTTCTCCAAGGAGATGCGAGGTAACCTGTGAACAGAAAAGGCGTTTGCCGTACAATATTACTCTTGTACTGCTCAGAGCTGATCCAGACATAATGACTATGGGGAAAAAGGACGACATGCTCGTATTAGGCATGTCTTGCCCATGTAATGAAAGCCTCACTTCTTCTTGGGTGGTAATGATAGCTATTTACCCTTCTTCCTCTCTTGTCCTTTTTACCAGTTGCACCCAGAAGATTCATTACTGAGATGACTGTGTAAGAACACAGGATGAGACAGTCCATGTCCCAAGGGACAGAGTGTTCTCTGAGACAAGACATGGGAACTGAATATGATCAACAGCAAAAAAAAAAAGCTGACTAAGGAGGATGGTTATATACGTTAGCCACGTAGGAGTGTTCTGCGGGTGAGGAATGTTTTGAAATCTTGGAGAAAGTTTGTATGGCACAGCGATAGATAGAGAAGGTGTGTGTCCGAACATGGAAAACTTCCAAATCATGGGAAACTTTTCAGTGCTCAGGTAACATCTAAGGAATGGCTACAGGACATGCTAAGTTCATCAGAAAGGCGTTATCAAAAATGCTACTGTCAGAAACCAAGTGGGACAATGTATAGAGTCAGTCCCAGTTCAGGCTCCAGGATATAGCTATATCCTCTCCTTCCTGCAGAGAATATTAGGCATTTCTGACATATTTGATATAGCCATACCCTCTTCTTCTACAAGATATCAATCATTGCCGATGCTCTTGAGACCCTCCTGTAATGTGGTAAAATGAGTGACTGCTACAGAAGTAGCTAAATGGGAGAGGAGGATTAAAAAGCACCACAAGAGACAGCAAGAAGGGAACCCTGCATGAGGGCCTCACCGCTGCAGACAGCAGGTACAAAAAGCTCTTTTTTATACATACCCCAGTGACATACCAATATAGACATGACTTAGTGAGGACTGTGTGTTTGGGTCCCCATTAAAGACAATATATCCATGGCGTTTAGAATTTTCTGTGACACTGAAAGAAGAAGAAGAATCAATGAAATAATGACAAATTCTAGTCAGTACCTATGCAAAGATTTAAAAAAAAATAAATCCAGTAGTGTGGAAAGAATGGCAGCCAGGTACAATTCTGAAGAAAACAGCACAAAGCTGCTGCTGGAGAAATTGCATGGCCCGTGCTAGCAAGAAAGCTATTAACTGCCCGTCAAAAAGACCCGTGGTCTCCAGGACTCCAGCAGCAGCGGATTAGCAGCCGGCAGCCTGGTTCACATCCAGCAGGAGGATCAGTGAGGAGAGGAGAGCGAAGGGGACATGGTTTATTCTTCCTGTTTAACTGGTGCAGTTGTAAATGCGTGAGGCGACCAGAATACATAGCTAACAAAATACCCTTGCTCCTGCCTGAACTGGAAAGCACAGGGTGGAGAAAGTAGCTGCCGTGTTTTTCAACCTGTGCCATAGGAATAAACTCATAGCTTTTACAGATAGCACTTTTTTTTTTCCCCCCCCAAAAATTACACTGATTTTTTAAGATATTTTCCCTTACTGCCAGAAAGGGTTACTCTTGCTGAAATACCACCCCCACCCTAATTTCCTGTGCCCGGGTGTTGCCCGGCAAGTAGCTTGCTCTCTTTGATTCCCGGCCAAGATGCTGACACAGCAACTGGTTTGTTTCCTGTGGAAAAGGAGGAATAGTATCAGAGGAATGGCTTTCAGATCTGCCAAGAAGAAAAGAGATGTGGGGACACAAGGAAGCCGTAAGGCCTGTGAGGGCCCATGGGGACCTCGGGAACAGGACCCTGAATTCGGGGCTCAGGCTGTGCAGAGCCCTCGTTGCTGCAGGGAGTGCCGGAGGCAGGGAGCCTGCTGCAAGCGAAGTCCCCGGAGCAGTTGGGTTTTAATGGACTCCATTCCTCTCGTGCCTCTGAGGAATATGTGCCGATGTAGCATCCCTAAATTAAAAGCTTAGGAGGTGTTACGTGATCTGTGTACACAGTGCATCCACACTACATTTTCCTTCCACAGTGAGGCAAGTTTGGCCTCACAGTTTGAAGAACTCGATACACTGATGTTTCAAAATTAAACTTTCTGTGTCCTCAGGCCAAACATCCCCTGTTGCACTAGTTCCATCCCAGGTGCCTCCTTTCCAGATTTTATCAGTGAAGGATGTGGAATAGGTACCAGAAAGAAATAAGATGTGGTGGTCTAAGATGCAAGGACGCAAGATCTCCTGTTCTGTCCTGTTATCATCCCAGGGTTTTTAAGTCCTCCAGTCTGATTTTCAGATGTTTTTTTCAGATAGCCTATGCATGTTATCCAGAATTAAAACCCATTCTCCTGCCCATGAGTAAACCAATGTCAAAATTGGATCATTGAGATAGGATAAAAAGTGAGCTGGTTCACCAGAAAAGACATTTGTTGATATATGCCACTTTAACAAGATAAAACCCACGTTTATTTGCAACAGCTTCTTGCACAGAAAAACTCAGCCAACTCTAAAACATAGGAAATACTCCAATCTTAGTGGTAGAAGTAGGATGTTCATAAGTAAGAAGAAAAACAGGAGAATGTAATAGCTTTTCTTCTCTTTCTGGGGGTTTGAACATCATTTAAGTCCTGAGTGAGAAAAGTGGGTTGCCTCTGTAAATCTATCCTTGCTTGACTGTTTGAAACAAGCAGTTTTAGATTGCTGTGGGTGACTTAAAGGAAAAAAATAGGATTGAGGAAGAAAGAGAGTGGTGTCACAGGTCAGGACTGAGCTGTGCTGCCAGTTGTATTAATTAGCCTCGCTTGCACACTCTTGCATTATAATCAGTGTTATTCAGCTTTAATTTAATTTCCATTAACCTTTGCAAAACACCCGCATGTTTGGATCCAGGGAAATATGTCTGGGGCATTACTGCACGGATAGAAAGAACAATTTGCTCACAGTCAAAAAGCAGTTTCAGAAAAGGCACCATAGCTAATCAGCAGCCTATTCTTTATCGGCTATGAGGAGTTGTCAAATGCAAAAGGCATGAAAATATTTATGGTCATTTTTGTCAGCTCTTACCAGGAAATAACAGTGTTGGACTTGTTTGTGCAAGGCAGATAGAACTTTCCAGGTCACGCTTAGTAAGTGACTTAATGTTCAGCTTGCCTGACTCAAGGGCTGAAGGGCTGATCGTGTCCAGTTCTGGGCTCCCCAGTGCTAGAAAGACAAGGAATTACCTGACAGAGTCCAGCCAAGATGATCAAGGGACTGGAGCAGCTGTCTTATGAGGAAAGGCTGAGAGACCTGGGTCTGTTTAGCCTGGAGAAGACTGAGAGGGGATCTCATCAAAGCTTACAAATATCTAAAGGGTGGGTGTCAAGAGGATGGGGCCAGGCTGTTTTCAGTGGTGCTCAGTGACAGGACAAGGGCAACGGGCACAAGCTGGAACACAGGAAATTCTGTCTGAACATGCAGAAAAACTTCTGTACTTTGAGGGTGACAGAGCACTGGAACAGGCTGCCCAGAAAGGTGGTGGAGTTTCCTTCTCTGGAGGTATTCAAAACCTGCCTGGACGTGACTTTGTGCAACCTGCTCTAGGTGAACCTGCTTTAGCAGGGGGGTTGGACTAGATGATCTCTGAAGGTTCCTTCTGACCCCTACCATTCTGTGATTCTGTGATTTGATCCTAAAATGTCAGGTGCTGAGTCTTGCCCATGTCCCTCAACCACCCCTTCTACAGTGCCGTGGCATCTACCTTGTCCTCAAATTCATTCCGCCCCCCCCCAAACATTTTTTTCACTTCATTCAGAGTATTAATATGACATAATTTTTGCAACATGTTATTATACGCATTATTATATTACAGAGAGCAAAATTTTACCAATTCAGACATGGACCTAGGGAAGCTGAAGCTCATGATCAAAACTGCCAAGCACAGGAGCAAAGTCACTTCTTGTTGGTTCGCTGTTCAGCCACAATCCCACCCAAGTAATATCATCATTTCTGGGAGCTGTTGGAATGTAGAGAGTTCAATACTAATGGACAGGTATTGTGTTCTGTGCAAATTATATTCATTATTCATGCTTCCGACTCAAAACTGTCTTTTGGATGAACTAACATGTTTAAAAATCATTGCTGAGGCAAGTATTTTACACTCCTGAAATGCAGTACTTAATTGCTCTAGCTGGGATTTCACACCTAGCAAATAAGGATTTTCGGTCCCTTGTCTGTGGTTGTTATCATGGCAATCTTTTAACATTTTAGAAGGATAATTAATAAATACAAGAGAATAACTTCCAGAATATATACTGGGTCATATTTTTCAGCAGAAAATTGCTGTCATCGCTGCTTATCTGTCTGCATGCTGCGTTTTCTTACAACACACTAATTACATCCATGGTAAGAAAGCAGCTTCTTACACCTGCACTATGTTGGTATTTTTCAGTTCCCCGTAATAAGCTCTCACTGGCATTTTATGTTACAAATGTGTTTTTATCTTGAGGTGAATCTATGCTGCCAAATCACTTATCTCCAATACTTGCTCCTGGATCCTGGCCCCAGACCATCTGCGCTGCACATATGCACATGCGCATCTTTGCTCCTGGTGAACAAGGGAACAAACCAACCGGTTCCTTCTGTGATAAAACAGGGCTGGCCGGGAGCTGCTCCTTGCAGGCAGCACGGTTATGCTGTGTCTCTCTCCCTCTGCCCCGCAGAGACCTCCAACGCCCCCCAGGCATCCCAACCTGGCACACCCACGGACGCCCCTGCGTTATGCCCCAGGGCACATCTCTCAGAGCAGGGGCAGCATGTTATAAACAGCTCCTGTGAGCTGCAGAGCAATCCTTTTAGTACTCTGGGAAAAGTGTTTTCACGCATCTTGAACGCCAGTTCCTATCAGCTCCTCCTTTCCAGCTTCCTGGGTAACCCCACCTGGGCAGCCCAACCATAGCCCAAGCCCTCAGGTTTTATGTCTCCATCCTCCTTCTCCAGGCAGAATGACCCTGTGAACATTCCTTGTTTCTTCCCTAGCTCAGCCCTCCTTCCAGGGGTTAAAGAAACACAGCTTATATGCGCAGTCAAGAATTTATTATTAGTCTAATAAAAATGTTAACAATCCAATAAAAGAATTACTGTCAGTCCAGTTATACAATGATAAACTCACACTGATAGTCTAAATTGTCCAGTTATTCCAGCTCTCTCCTAGGAAGGATACTCACTGCTTGGCACCCACCGCCACTGTCTGGGGATGTCCTCCTCCTGCCCAGCACCTCTGCGTCCAACACTCAATGGCACTGGTCTGCTCCAGGAAGGAAGGGGGGAGCCTGGAAGGAATATGACTTTAATGTACCTAGTTTTCCACCTCATCTTCTCCAGGATGAGTATGGCAGATGCTGGAGGGCTCCCTCCTCCTCACTCTGGATCTGTCCGGAGTTATTTTTATATATTTTCTAATGCAGTCTGCTTACTTCCTCTTTCCTCATTGGTTTGCAATTCCATATTTTGTCTGAATTTGCTGTGTACAGCAAAACTTACTTATGTTGGAGGCTTGTTGCCTGTTCTCTTATCCCTAAAACAGGCTTAACCCAATCCACAGGGCTGTTCTCTAGTGACTAACAACTGACTATGGGTGATTTGTGCTCAGCGTCCTGGCACATTTAGTGTCAGTCTGTACTTGCACCTTGAAGGTCTCTACTGTCACCCTGTGCTTTTACTTTCACAGTCTCCTGTTAAAACCCCTGTTTTCCTTCAATCACCATAAAGCTGTATCTTTCTGATAGCCTAATTAATGTTTTATTAGAGCAACCTAATTGCACACACATGCTTGCTTTAGAGCCAACTCTGTCACTTTACAAGAGCAGCCCACCGGAAGACACACACTCAGATACACACAGACACAGAGCCAATATTACGTATCTACTAGCTGTGGCAATATCACCCGTAAGTCATCAATTTATAAACATACCCAGCGTGCTTAGGGATAAATGGTCTGGATATTGGCTTCAAAAACTTCTACCATGATCATACTTACAGAGACATAAGTCAGTGGCCTTGAGGGTGATGAGGTTTCAGAGCACTGTCCTCTGCCAGGGGCTGCTGCCAGCCGCCTCCATCAAGCGTTGGAGATGCCTCCCCTATCAAATTCTATACAAGAATTTGATATCCAGCCCTTCTCATCCCAGGTGGTCCTGGCACATCCTGGTTCCATCAGGGACACTGCTATCCTGGATCACAGATCTTTTCTGAACTATAGAGAAACCAGCAATATTAAAGTCCTGGTGACTCCTGGTCGTGCATGTCTGTGGCAGCAGCCTGCCCATAAGCTGGCTTCCCTAGGACGGATGGCTGCTTTACTTGTCAGGATTGATGTCTCCAGCTCTTTTAGGAAGGCTTTGTTGAAGAGTAGGAGTCAGGCGTTGAACAGACCATAGATAACATCAAAGTTTCTTTGACATGAATGCGAGCAGTCAATACAGCGGTGGCAGAAGCACCAAAAAGCAGTTGCAACGAGGAGTGCACCAGCAGCAGTGGTGGGCAGCATGTTCTTGCAGTGAGGGCATGACAGCATGGGGAGCCCACAGACAATTTTTGAGGCGTCTGCTGAAGCAGTCACTGCCACAGGTGAGACAGGAAAGTGCTGTACACAGCACACCAGAAAAGGCGAAGGGGTGAGCTGCTGAAAAGCCTGCTGGATACAGAGGAAGCCAAGCTCTGCAGCTATGTAGTGTGGATGCAGCTAGGCTGCTCCAGGAGGAACCAACCTCGACATTTCGAAGATAAGCTACAATAGTCCTGATGCCTTCAGAAGTATAGCTGCCAGCTGCCCATAGCCAATTTTGGATCTGGACGTAATTTGAACTAAGGAGAGTTCATATGATACTCCGCACATGAAAGGCAAAGTTTTTCATTTATCTCCACCCTTATAATTTTGTAATGTCTGGGTTACTTTTAGTTATATACCTGGGAAAAATCAATAAATTAATCTTTCCAGAGCTATATGTCACCCCTTTTAGAACAATGTGAATAGCACAATTCACATCATTTGATTTAGGAGGACATTTTGATGACAGATCCAGATATCTCTGATGTATTCCTGTTTATTTATAGAGACTATACAAAGTCAGGTTGCCCTGGCCATGGCAGGATGCAAGCAATGGGAGATAATTGCTCTAATGTCTCCAGGCACTTCTGTGACCAACATTTGATGAAAAGTTTTGTCTCCGCTCTTTCTCCCAGCCACGTCAGCACTGCTTCTCTGACCCAACACCCCTCAAATTAAGCTCATCTTGCGACAGAAGCGAGTGATCCACACTCACAGTCTCTATGTCCTGCTTGGAAGAGCCTGCAGTGATTCAAAATTTGCCTTTTTTGTACGTCAGAGAACCTTGCACTGGTGGTTAAGTACACAAATTACATTGCAAGGCAATAAGAAGTTACCCTGGGGATGGTCAGACACCCTGTCTCAGGTGGGAAGTTGGTCATTCAGAACCAAGGAGTGGTAACTTCTCAAATGCATTTGATTACTTGTGGTTATCCACTTAGATTAATGGAGAAGTCTCTCCTACTGTCTCAAGCACATTGTGTTCCGGAAGTCCACTGTCATAGGTATTAATAACTGAGGGGTTTTATTTTGGATGCTTTTGAAGCAGGTGGAAGGCTGATCTCTAAGAAGAGGTACTGATGTTTTTTATTCATCATGTTTATCATCATCATTATGGACCTCTCCTGTGGTAAATTAATGATCTTTCCATATTAGCTTATCAGCTGATTTATGTCTGCTGAGTTCTTTGAACTGTTTCTCTTCAAATTCAAATGGCATTTATCCCACATACTCGAACAGTTAGTGCTATTCCATTCTTAGATATATTTCTGTCCTCTCAAAAACCTGTTGGAGATTTGGTTGAGTAAACACAAGTGACCACTTTTTTGACATAAGCAATACAATAAATATATATATCTTGATGCTGCTCTCAGACTGCCTGTTGGTCGCCCAGAAAAGCAATAGCTCTTTCTACTTCTGCTGGGTATTTGGGATATCTTTGAGGTCAAAAGAAATAATTATTTCCCTCTTGACATGACAGGCAAGTTCAAGCTTTGCTTAGTCACATGAGTGAAATTTAGTATAAATTGTTCCTACTCTATGGTTTTCTTCCATATATCTAAAAAATCAGATTAAAACTCAGTGGGTGTAGGTCTATGTGACATCTTTCTTCCTCCATTGACTGACTACTTCGGCTGCACCTACCAAAGGTAAGTTTTGATACAAGTGACACTGATTTTCACTTCTACTAAAATCATTGTATACCACTCTGTCTACTTTGTTAGCGTAAAGGCTTTAAAGTGAGTATATGTTGCACATTCTCATGGATCCCTTTATATTGCTAATGTGGTATAAGGTGACTTAACTGTGGGCAAAAATCAGTGGGTTGTATTTTTTTCCAAGGTTTTTGTTTATATAATTTTATGCAATATAAAAATAAATTACTTTTGTGCATGTTCACAAGTGAAATCAGCCTCTTTCTTTATTCATTCAACATGTATTATGCTGCTGCTGTTCTCCCACAATAGCCAGAAGAAACCATGTTGCTTTACCACAAATTAGTAGGAAAGTAGAAAGCTCCAGTAATGCAGGTTTTATTTTCTTCCCTTCTTACTGTTTTCAAATTCATAAACAGGTTAAAACCAGCACTTGAACTGACACAGCTGGAGTTCCTGAATATAAAGCAGCTTTAGACTCTTCCAAATTGGTAGAAATTTGAGAATTCTTTCCTGGCATTCACCAGTTTCACTCCCGCAGTTCACATAGAGCTTGAACAAAAGCTTAGCTGAATTATTCTCTTTACTCCCAGGAGTGTAGAAACCTTGGACTCTCTGGTTGCTGAAGAAAAGACACGATGCTATTGGCAGAGGTGCAGAGAGATGTATATCTCGCCAAAACAGGCGCAGAAAGGAGAATAGAATGAGAGAAACATATGAATTATGGAATTATGGAAATGTCAGTCCATTGGATTAAATCCTGATGCTAGTTTTATCAGTGTAAATCAATTAATAGCAGAATTTATTGTCATCTATTAAAAATGTTAGTATCTGGTTTTAGTATAGGTTATTCCACAACACTTGCTTAAACACCTTCACCTGAGTTTTAAAAAGGAAGTTGAATTGATTTGGTGCAAAATACAACGAGGCACGTGTTAGTATAATGCAAGTACAAAGAGGAGAATTAGAAACAAACAGCTATCTTTGTCTGTTATTACTGATTTGAATTTATTTTCAGTCCTTTGTGCAGAAGCAAAAACTGCTCTGGAGCAGTGAAGAAAGAAGTTTCTAGGTACATATTTTCAGTTCTTAAGCTATGCGGGCTGTTATGAAATTTGATGGACAAAGTAGAGACAGTAAAATTGAATTTATGAATCCAAGGGCAAGCTTGAAAACTCCTAGCTACACCACTCCAATTGCATTTCCAGTAGAAATTGAGTTGGGTGAGTTAAACTGATTTTGGTCTTGTCTATCCGTTTTGCTCTACTGACACTTTGAAAAGGTCCCAGACACTGCATTACAGTACTTTTGGTATGGAATTTCCCTTCTCTTTCTGACCTCTGTAAACAGTGTTGCAGTCCCTGGATGTCCCTGCTCTCCTTTTTAGAGCTTTGGACCGCTTGGTTGGCCTAGTCCCTTAAGTGCTGTGAGTGTCTTTACGTCTGTATCAGCTACCAGCCATGATCAGCCCCTCCATGTAGATGCTATGGCCTCTACTACTATGCTGGGATTGTTTTGCTTACATTCAATTTTCGTCATGAAAGCCATCAGTCCTACAGCATGGTACCACTGCAGAGCTGGACCAGACATAGAATCTCATCCCAAACTTATCCCTAATGCAACCATTAAAAATAATGTTCCAGTAGAATGTGTACTTCTAGCATATCATGATCCCAGCTGAAGCTCTCAGATGGTCCTTCAACTGCCTGAAAGTTTGAGTAAAGGATCATCAGTGCATGGGGTGACCACCAGTGGCATGGGGTGACCCACCATGGTCATTTGTGCCCAGATGGCCCAGCACAGGTATAAACACAACTTATAGCAGTGCAGGACTAAAATTAAGGCCCTGAGGCAGTTAAAACTGATAATCAACGCTTAGCCATTGCTAAGACATTGTCTTCTGCTACGGTGAGGATCTGAACTGTGTTCTATTGTGGGACAGGGACATCACATCGACATACACGTGTGCCCCTGTGGAAGGTGGCATGGACGTCCCTGTCATTCACGGGCAGTTTGGGTCCTCTGAGGACAAGCCAAGTGTGACAAGGCTGCTGTTGGCAAGGAAGGTCAGAGAAGTCTCTCATGAGCCCTAAGTGTGTGTTTGTCTCACAGAAGCTCTCTAGGATCCAGGAGATGACAGTATGAGTGCTTTCCACTTTCCCTTTGTAAGAAGGAAGGCTTTATGGATATTTCTCAGACACATTCCCAGTTTGGAAACCAAGACCACAGGCCTTCAAGAACCAGTGCTCTGAGAAGGGTGGGTTAGGATTCCTGTGTCACAGACATGCATAAATCCCACCTCACATCTCAGGGTTCTCTTTTCTTATTGCTTATCTGACACATTTTTGTTTTGCTTTGTGAGTCTGGATACTTCATAAGACCCTTAGCAATTGCCCAGAGCTAAGTTTTGCACATTCCATCCCCATCTGGTAAGTAAACTCCCCACCAGCCTCCTGCCTGCTCTGCTCAGAGAGGCAAAGAGCCTCCTGGCCTTCTCTCTTTCTCATCCCACTGCCTCTGAGAAGCCCGTCCCTCTGTCCCTTCCCCCTTGCCTCCTGGTCTTCCTTCTCTATTTGAAGCTTTACTTTTTGGCTTTTGGCTTCCTCTTCCCCTTCAACTTGACACACCCAGTTATATGGAAGAAAGCCCAAGGAAGAAAATGAGGCACAAACATGGAACCAGCACACTTTGTTAAAAAAATCAGGTAAAAATACATAACAGAGTAGTGGTTAGGCCCTTCTCTGACTCCGCTTCTCTCAAATTGTCCATCAGTCACAGCTGATGATATTTGTGAATTACTGAAACTCTGCTATGCCAGGTGGGAAGGGAAATTTGAATGTTAACTAGATGTAGTCAAGAAAACATATTTCTGTGCTTAGAATCAATTCCTTGATAATAAATGATTTTTTTTCTTTTTGTGATTTACTGAGATTACTACTGACACATCCTAAAGTCTTTCCTTTCTTGTTCATTATTGACTTTGCCTATTTTTACTTTTTTGTCAAACAATATTTCACATTTAATTTTTCTGCCATAATTTGTATTTGAGATGCTTTCACACACACGTAGTTGGCTCCATAGTCTTTCCGACTACAGATTCCTGCATGGAAAAGCTTAATTTCCAGACCTTGACTGGTGATATAATGGTTGATCCTAAACAGCGAGGATGAAAAGACACGGAAGGAGACTGAGAAAATGAGGTTTATATAATTTGTAAGTCTTAACAGTGGTCAGCACTATCTCCGAGGATGTGGTGTAACTGGTTCCATAAGGATATTTTGCAAATCCTAGTTTAAAACAGTAATGCTGACACAAGTCCTGGAGTGCAGCAGATTTTATTAACCCAAGAAATGAGTTGTTATGTGGTTACAGTTACCCTAAGATCTAAAGTGTGACTCATTTTTGCATTCTGCATTGATCTCAGATAGAACTGTATGTCTCAGCTGAACACATATTTAGTATTTTGCATGCCGTGTCCATTTTGCAATAGCTTGGGAACAGCTGTGAAGAAGCTTAGGAAAAGCAGATCCATTCATTATTTCTAAGTATTAAAACCATAAGATTCAAATAATTTTACTGTTATCATAAGCAGTGGCAAAAAAAATTTGACAGAAAACAACTTGCTGTTCTGTTCGTCAAGACAATGGATACAGTGATCCTGATGCTTTCAACCTGATTCTTGTACATTAACTTTACTCCATAGAACTTCAAAGAAAAGCTGTTAAAGATGAACACGAGATTGTGAAGCAATGAAAAGCAAAAATTTGTACTTCCTATCCGAACTTCTTCCTTCACAGTTTAGCAAATAGTGAATCTGCCACTCCAGAAATCCCCTGGAGAGGAGATGTTATGAGGATGTACTCGCAGACAGATCTGGGGCTTTTTGTACAAGTTACTCTGTTATGTAGTTCCCCAGAACTTGGGAAGACCCTGCAGCATGGGATAGTTGTGATGGGAAGACTGTATGTATTAGCTGGGTATGGGATGGGTCTAATTATCAGGCTCTGGAACAGTGCTATGGATACTCGTTAGTCTAACATGTTGATTAGTACCTTTGGAACCATCTTGTAGTAGTTAGCACCTGAGCTTCCAAAACTGTTGCTTTCTTGTATCCCTGGCATCCTCATGTTTCAGCAAATATCTTGAACTACCAACTTAAAAAGCAGCATTTGAAACGTGTGTAAAACCAAACTCCCTTTGCTAATTGCACGTCGTATTTATAGGGACAGTTCAACTCAAGTTAAGGCATCAGTGTTTTGGAGGGAGCAAAGAACAACGCTACAACACAGGCCATTAAGTCAGGGCTTTCTGTTTTGCTGTCAGTGTCACCCGTACCTCGTCTGTCCGCTCTAACAGAGTCCTTGCTTGGTACGTCTTTTCCATCGGAAATGACTCATGCCCTGTAGTGCAGATTGCCTTTCCCCCAGCCTTTGTGACATTGGCCACAGTAAGTACTGCCCGAGCTGCAGAAAAATGAGATAAGAGGGGCTCTGTCGGGAAAAACACTCACCATGGATGCTACTGTTACTGTCACCCAAGAAGGCAGGCCGCAGATTTATCTGCAGTGAAGATAGCTGTTGGAAGTCCACAAGGAACGAAATATCCTTGATCATTCTTAGGAAAGTTTACTCTTTACAAGTGTATTTCCTGGTTAGTTTACATTGTGCTTAATATCCGAGACTAGGCGAGGTAACCTGTTGGGAAAGGAATACTATTAGCATAATGACTGTTTTATTAAAGCAACGCTATGAAGGCACAGTGTTGTCATTTACAGACAAATGAAAGGTGAGCTCCTTCTAGCATAAAGGAAATCGACATCTCCTTATGTGTGGGTGCCACAACCCACACAGCCTTAGTATTTTGAAGGACTAAAGTCTAAATAGGTCATACTTTGTTCAGGGAAGAAGGTGACAGGGGTTCCAAGTACCCAGGAATACGGTTAGCACATGACAGTGCATAAGCCTTCTGGCTTTCTCAATATGCTTTCTTCTCTGGTTTCCACTGCTGTTGTGGGTTGGGGGGGAAGGAGGGTGGGGGGGGGAGTTACAGTTTAAAGGCATTATGGAAAAAAATGTATTATAAAGAAAGGTTTAAGCTGACACGGCTGTATGAGATTCGAGAAGTGCTCGCAGGGCATTAACTCATCCAAGACTGGATTTTCTAAATAACTAAGAAATTACTGTAACACATCTGTGTGTTCTTACTAAGCCTTTCTCCCAAGTTTATGTGTTGAATTAAATGATGGGATTTTGACTTAGGAAACGCATACTGTTTATAAACTTAAATGTTTTTCCTGACTGTTATTGTAAACTATTAAGTATAAATTACATCAATAATGCTGTTTTGTCTAGCTTTTTTCATTTCCAAAATGCATTTGGAAAAAATGCAAGAATTACACTTTCCAATTTTAAGTCTCACGACAGGATTTATTGGTGCCATCTACTGGCTATTTAGTCCTTTTAAATTTCACCAAATTATGAATAATGTGTTTCAAATCTAGAATAATAAGAATGTTACGAACCTTATAACTGAATCAGCCAACATCAAACTACGTAATTGAGAAATCTGTAATATTTAAATTACATTAAGTCGAACTTTGGTACAATGTTCCAACAACGTAATTCAGTTATGAGGCTTTTAGATGTGCCAAGAGGAGAAAGCTCAGGCCAGCGTACAACTGCTTGTGTGCAGACTCCAAGCACTAAAGTCACACACACGCATACCCCCCGTGTCTCAGAGGCTTCTTCCTGACAACTGCCGACCATTTTAGAGCCTTCCTCCCTAGTGCATGAGTGTGTGGGGCACTAATGTGTTCCCACAGCTGGGAAACGCGGTCACGTTGCTGTTTGCCTTTCCTGGAGGGGTGTCCCCACAAAAATTTGAAGGAGAAAAGGGTGCTTCAGTTCATAGCCCAGGCAAGCTGTCAACGTTCGTGCCGAGGATGGGTTTAAGCTAGTCGGATGGAGTGTGGGCAGACAATCTGTTCCACCACATCCGTCGCACAGGCGGCAGGAGCCAGCAGAGCTCGGAACGGAGCTGCTGTCGGCCACTGCTGAAACCCCCTCTGCTACGTTTGTCAAAAGGCATCTGAAGGCGACCTAGGATTCCAACAAGATTCTAAATCGCTTAAAACTCTGTGTAGTAAAAACTGCTAAACTATAAATGTTTGAAGCGGTGCCAGAGAAAGGCCAGCAAATTAATATTACATTAACTGAAATGTTAACAATATCTCCAGTGCCAGGTAAGCAAAGTACTTACACATCTGAGTAATTGCATCCCTAATCAGCAATATATTTGAGCACATGCTTAAAATACTTAATGATACTTTAAGGTGTTTTGCTAGATACCAGTGAGAGTGCTCACATTCCTCACTCTGGTTAGTCAAGACCTTTACAGAGTCAGAAACAAATATATTTAGATCATGGCTCTGAGAACCAACCTCTGGAATAACTTGCTTAGCAACTAGGCTGTGTGCAAAGACAGTATATTAATAAAGGTGACTGAAGAAAGGGCTTATACTTCCTTTTCTCTGCCTTTTTCTGTCATTAACAAAAATATGAGCGTCTTTAAGGACGGAAAACAATGTTATTTAGCCATATCTGTATTTCAGACATTTAATTTAAATATAAAAATGCATTCTGATGGAAGGAACTAAGCTATCGCTTTATAAAATGCCATACAGTATGATACAGCAGAGCTCTGTTTTAAAAGTTTAGCAGCCTTAGTTCCTCACAATACCTTATTTTCAGGTGCTAGTTACTTTCACAAATTTCTGTGGTTTGGCTGAAATTTCCACACCTTGGATTTTCGTCTGGTTGTTTCAGCAAAATTTCTTATTAAGCTTTCATGAAAATCGTGTAAGACATACATGTTTTTTTTCATATTAAAATTATAACAGAAACTTGTCTGAGAATTTGTCCACCTTACATACTGGGAAGCAGAGACTTTTCACTTGGTGTAGATGGTCCTAGGTAGTTCTGTTGCTGTTTCCATGAAAATGCCTATATGCTTAGTCAGTGAAACTAAAAAGGAAAGAGAATTCAGTAGAAATCTGCTGGACTCTGAATCTCTACTGAACACATCCTGTCCCTGCAAGGTTTTAGTGTATCCAAGGAACTGATGGCGTTCCTGGAGTGGAGAGCAACTCAGCAACTTCACCAAGGGCTGAGCAAGAGCTTCCCTAAACTGGTTTCTGCAGACATGGAGTGGGAAGACTCTCTCTTGTATGATCCCAGTGCTCTCACTGCCAGACCCGCACAGCATGCAGCCTCTCAGAGCTCATGAAAAGAAAAATGTAATGCTTCTAGGACGCGAAGAGAGACTAGGACAGAAGCCAGCTGGAGGATGAGAACTGGAGTGATGACAAAGGATAATGTAGGTGAGTGTTTTCATGCAGTAGAGCACATTAACTTCCACAACCTGCAAACAACATTTCATTTAACATCACCTGTGAAACCTGCTGGAAAATTGTTAGCCACCTCCCAATTCAGTTGCTTGTTCATACAGCAACTTTAATTCCGGCTATCAATGATCAAATGGCAGAGCTATGTGGATCTGCGGCAGGTAGGTATAAACCTCCTCTTGATTCATTCGGGTGTTAAAATCATTTCACGCAAGCAAATCTGGAGGGGTTCTGTGTTTCTGTGGGGTGACACAGGGTACGATACACAAAATATCTGCATGAAAAGAGCGTTTTTAGATGCCTGTGGTCCTCTGAACAACCACGTGCAGCTTCACACTCTCCACCGTGCACGGGCGGGTTCTCTGGGTAGATGTGCCTGATTCCACACAGACTACCTTGGGGCTCACTAGCAGAAAGGCAGCACCGCCTGAACGTCATCAAACCATTTCTAAACCTGGTTTGCATGTCTCGGCATCTGGTGTTTCCTGTTCCAGTCCTGGAGCGCAGAGCAAGTTGCACGGCTGAGCAGTGGCCTGAGGAGACCTCGGGTGGCTCCGCACAGAGGCATTTGGTCATTTCTGCCCAGGAACGTTCAGCATTTCCATAGGTGGGTCTCAGGCCTGTGTCTGTGAACACAGCTAAGCACAGTTGGACCTCAGCCTGGAGAAGAGAAGGCTCCGGAGAGACCTTATAGTGGCCTTCCAGTACTTAAATGGGGCCTACAAGAAAGCTGGAGAAGGACTTTTTAGAAGGGCACGTGGTGACAGCACGACGGGTAATAGTTTTCAACTGCAAGAGTGCAGATTTAGATCAGATATTAGGAAGAAATTCTTTACTGTGGGGGTGGTGGGACACTGGCACAGGTTGTGCAGGGAAGTTGTGGATGCCCCATCCCTGGAAGTTCAAGGCCAGCTTGGATGAGGCTTGAGCAACCTGATCTAGTGGGAGGTGTCCCTGCCCATGGGGAGTTGGAACCAGATGATCTTGAAGGTCCCTTCCAGCCCAGACTGTTCTGTGACCCTGTGATCCGCCGTGTTCGGTGTGTGTGAGCCCGCAGCAGCGCCGGCCGCACGCCCTGGAGCCGGGTCTCCTGGAGCCGGGTCTCCAGCAGCCAGGGGCAGCCTGACCCGCAGAGCCGCCGCCGCGCTCCTCCTTCCATCTCCGCCGGCGTTCGCTCCCCTTTGTTCTCACCGCAGCGCCCCTCTCCCCAGCGAACACCTCACATCACTTCCCTTTCCTTCCTTAAATCCAGCCCTTCCACGCCGCCTCCTGACGCGGATCTCCTCCTCCTCCTCCCAGCCCGAGCCTCATCCCACCGCCGCCCGCGCCCCGCTCTCACCAGGGCTCGGGCACGGCCGCGGGCTCCGGCAGGGACCCTTCGGCCCCGCCGCGCGGAGACCCCGGCCCGCCGCCAGGGGCGGAGCGCCCCGCACNGTGTGGGGGCCGGGGGCGGCCGCGGGCGCTGCCCCGGCGGAGCGGGACGGGAGCGGGTGCGGTGCGGTCCCTGCCTCCCGCCGGCTTGCGAGGAGGCCGAGTTCGGCCTCGGGACGGGGGGTCG
>VZTS01001931.1:0-32387 GCA_013400795.1 Pluvianellus socialis
GCTTGGAGGAATCCCATGGGCTAAGGCTCTAGAAGGAAGCAGGGTGAAAGAGAGCTGGTTAATACTCAAGCACCACTTCCTCCAAGCTCAAGATCGGTGCATCTCTAGGGGAAAGAAATCAACAAAGGAGGCAGGAGACCTGCATGGATGAGCAAGGAGCTTCTGGAAAAACTCAGATGGAAGAAGGAAGTTTACAGAATGTGGGAAAAGGGACTGGCCACTTGGGAGGAGTATAGGAACGTTGTCAGAGTATGCAGGGATGTAACGAGGAAGGCTAAGGCCCACTTGGAATTAAACCTGGCAAGGGACGTCAAGGACAATAAGAAGGGCTTCCTCAAGTATATCAGTAGCAAAAGGAAGACTAGGGAAAATGTGGGCCTGCTGCTGAGGGAGGTACGTGCCTTGATGACAGAAAATGCAGACAAGGCGGAATTACTGAATGCCTTCTTTGCTTCAGTCTTTACTGCTAAGACTGGCCCTCAGGAATCCCAGAACCTGAAGGTAAGAGGGAAAGCCTGCAGAAAGGAAGACTCCACCTTGATTGAGGAGGTTAGAAATTATTTAGGCAAACTCAACACCCACAAATCCATGGGCCCTGATGCACCCATGAGTGCTGAGGGAGCTGGCAGATGTTATTGCGAAGCCACTCTCCATCATCTTTGAAACATCATGGAGAACAGGAGAGGTGCCTGAGGACTGAAGGAAAACTAATGCCACACCAGTCTTCAAAAAGGGCAAGAAGGAGGACCTAGGAAACTACAGGCCAGTCAACCTCACCTCCATCCCTGGAACAGCTCATCCTGGATGTCATATCTAAGCATATAGAGGAAGAGAAAGTTATCGGGAGTGGTCAACATGGATTCACCAAGAGGTAATCATACTTGACCAATCTGATAGCCTTCTGTGATGGCATGACTGGCTGGGCAGATGAGAGGAGAGCAGTGGTTGTTGTCTGCTTTGACCTCAGCAAGGCTTTTGATACTGTCTCCCATAACATCCTCACAGGTAAGCTTAGGAAGTGTGGGTTAGAGGAGTGAACAGTGAGGTGGATGGAGAACTAGCTGAAAGGCAGAGCTCAGAGAGTTGTGATTCTTGTGTGACAAGAAAAGCTTCTATACCTATGTGGGCCCTCTCTGGAAGGAAACAGGAGACCTCGTTACCTGGGATATGGAGAAGGTTGAGGTACTCAATGACTTTTTTGCTTCGGTCTTCACCAGCAAGTGCTATAGCCACACTGTCCAAGTCATGGAACACAAAGGCAGGGATCAGAAGAATGAGGAACTACCTCAGGAGAAGACCAGGTTCAAGACCATCTAAGGAACCTGAATTTATACCATGGGACCTGATGAGATGCATCTGTGGGTCCTGAGAGAACTGGCGGATGAAGTTGCTAAGCCACTATCTATCATGTTTGAGAAGTCATGGCAGTCCAGTGAAGTTCCTGTTGACTGGAAAATGGGAAGCATAACTCCCATTTTTGAAAAGGCAATAAAGGAAAACCTGGAGAACTACAAGCTGGTCAGCCTCACTTCTGTGCCCAGCAAGATCACAGACCAGATCCTCCTGGAAACTATGCTATAATGTACGGAAAATAAGGAGGTGACTGGTGACAGCCAACATGACTTCACTAAGGGCTAATCATGCCTGAGAAATTTGGTGGCCTTCTGTGATGAGGTTACAGTGTTGGTGGATAAGGGAAGAGGAACTGACATCATCTACATGGACATGTGCATGGTGTTTGACACTGTCCCGCACAACATCCTTGTCTCTAAATTGGAGAGACATGAATTTGATGGATGGGCCACTTGGTGGATAAGGAATTAGCTGGATGGCTGTACTCAAAGAGCTGCAGTCAATGGCTCAATGTGCAAATGGAAACCAGTCGTGTTCCTCAGAGGTCAGTACTGGGACCAGTGCCGTATAACATCTTTGTTAGCGACATGGACATTGGGATTGAGTGTACCCTTAGCAAGTTTACTGATGACACAGCTGTGTGGTGCGATCGACATACTGGAGGTAAAGTATGCTGTCCAGAGGGACCTGGACAGGCTTGAGAGGTGGGCCCACGCAAACCTCATGAAGTTCTTCAACAAGGCCAAGTGCAAAGTTCTGCACATGGGTCAGGGCAATTCCATGCACAAATACAGGCTGGGTGGAGAATGCATTGATAGCAGCCCTGAGGAGAGGGATGGGAATGCAGTTCATAGAAAATAATATTCTGTTCTTAAGACTCTGCATGGCTCCTAAATCTGATGGATTTTGCTTTCTGTTCTGGCATAAATAGAAATGCATTCTAATTAAAGACTTGTGGGATAATTGCATTTGATGAATTCATAGTGAGTTTGGTTTTACAAAGGTTTCCCCTGTTTGTTCAAGGGAAACAGGTTCCTTTTGCAGATAGTGGTTATTTGCTCCTTCTTTGCTTTCCAAAGAGATTTTTCAGTATCTTGTAAAACCATTAATTCTTCCACAGTCTCCGGACATTTATAAAAAATCTAAGTCTTATAGGTGAATGTGTTATGCTTGAGCTCAACTTGAATACTATACCCAGATTCAAAACAAATTCACAGTTTAGAAGACTACAGATCTTAGTCCTGAGCTGACATTCACAAATTACTTTTCATTCTAGTATTCAACAACACCTGAACCCCTGTGCTGAATACTATTCACCTGGACACCATTAAGTTCTATATTTTTCATCTGAGATTCAGTGTTGTGATATCTCATTTTATATGGAAATATAGTGACTTCATTAAATTACTTATTTTTATGAAGTATGTCAACATAAAAAGTTCAGCCTGATACAAATATACAAGGCTTTTTACTGCAGGGAATGAAGAGTCTATGATATTTACCACACAGTAATCCAACAATTCCAATTCTTTATTTAAATGAAAACAGAAATACAACATAAAAATTGAATTTTGTATGACACTTAGATTTTACTTACGCCCCAAAGATAGGAAAATACATGAGGAAAAAAAAAGACTAACAACAGCTTGGTCAAAGAACCTTAAGAGGGTGACTAGTCATGCCTGTTGCTGTGTTTGTGTCCTTCAGGTATTTTCTACAGAGAGGTGTTAAGTAACTATAATACAAGGCTAGTAAAACCTGTGTTATTTACTCTGTAATGCAGTTCTTTCCAGGGCATGTTTTCCTTGAAGATTGATTAGTCTATTTAGTGTGCAAGCTTGGAAAATGCAAAATGATTAGACACAGCAATTTTTTTTAATCCCATTCTTTACATCAGCTGTGGCATAGGCCTCTTGGTATTGCCTATGCTAGTATAAAAGGTGAATTTCAGCCACCAGCATAGAAAAAAGATCTTGAAGGGCAATTTTACTGCATTATAATGAGGGCTAGGAAAAGAATAAAGCTTTCTTCTTTCACAGGGACTCACAAAGTTTACAAAGAGAGTTCTACATGAGAGAAAAAAAGGCTGCTTAATGCACAGAATATTGCTAGGTAGATCAACTACAACTTCCATTGGGTCCCAGCCTGCTCAAACTCAAGAAAGTGGCAAAATTCTGATTAACTTCATGGTAATTCAGCATGAGCTGAGACAGATACAAAAAACTGCTGACACTGCACCTCTGGGAATGCTGTGTAGTGAGTGTCATTGGGAATACGCAGGAAATGTGTAAACTGTGTATCTAAGATTGGAATTTCTCTGAATCAGGTACTAAAAATACTGGGAACTGCCTTCTTAAATTTTGCCCAATTTGATTTTCACAGGCACAGGTACTTTTGCTAACTTAATCTGCAGCTGTGTTTTCCCCTCACACCTAAGGATAGTTATACTGGGGTTTGACTCTCAATATGTTTTTGCAAAGTAGGAATCCTGCATGGTTATATTATTGAAGGCAGCTAGGTAAGCTCTGTCTGGAATAAAAAAATTAAGGCAAATAAATGTACTCCTATCTGGAAACCAGGTTCAAATTCTCACTATTTGCCTTGGAAATCCTACCAACACTGGTGATTGAGGACTTTATTCAGCCATTGGTAAACAGGGAGATAACTAAAGTTCTTTTCATCTCTTTAGTTTCCTCTTTGGGCTGACTGGGAAATGAATGCTTACAGGTACCATAAGGACAATCTGCTTTACAGACATGTCATTCCTCTCAAGACAGAACTTTAACCTAGTAAATATCTTGCAACAGTATTAGTAATACCTGTGCAAGGAAAGTTGAGAAGCAAACCATCAGGTGACGCTTAAAATCCAGCTACTGAATTATTAGAATGTAAGTTAGTTTCTGTTGGGAAAATATACTACTTGCATTTTCACCTATATGCTTTCTACCTGAAACATACGTATGGAGTAAATAAGAAATGAATCCTTTGCTTATTCCTGTAAGACAGAGCTACATGAGTTGTGACATGTACTGTGACTTAAAAATTATCACTATTGCATACCTCTAAGTGTCCATTCCAAGCAGCGGAGATACTATGTCTGGGCTAGGGAAAGAGAAGTAACTTAATGAAGGAGAAATACTGGGCATCTGTACAATATTCAGCTTTTCAGAAGACTGCTTGAGTGTATACCAGGAGTGAAAGGGCACAGAGGACTCCTTTCAAAGATTTCTCAATGAAAGATGGTTGAAAGTTGTCAGTACAAGCTTATTAGATCTATTCTGCTCCGTCATCTCTCAAAATAGAGGGACAGATTTTTCTCATTGTCTTTCATATATATTGCTAGTACTAAGTGTAGCAAAGTGAGCTAGGTCCTGGAGTATTAATTTTGTTTTAAAAGCATGAAGATATCTTACAGTAGACAATAGCATATTCTTGCACTCTCTAATGCCTCTTTCCAGCTCCATTCAGTATAATAGGGCTCGCTGAACAAAATATTCCCATAGTGATATTGAGTGAGAAAGAGGAGGAAGTCCCATGGCATGACTGAGACTAATTCCACCAGGGGTTTTGAAGAGACAGACCAATGCCTTAAGCGAGCTGACACAGCACACAAATGGAGCTGTAATAATAATATCTGATGGCTCAAGGTTTGGACTTGATCTCAGGTAACAATGGTGAAGATAGAAATACTTATTCCTGTGTCCTGTCCCCATTCATTTATATAACACCAGAATAGAAATACATTGGCATTGTAATCCATAACTTGCTCAAAGGACTCAAGTATTTGACATCCACTTCTGTGAGCCTTTTAGAGGGCAGGAGCACAGACTACTACTTAGTGCACAAGTAGGATAAGGAGCTCTATGCTTGATTTCAGTGCTGGCACTCCCTTTGTACATTCTCTGACCTTGGACAAACTGTTTTAACTTTCTCTGCTGATATTTAACTTTTCACAGGTACAGTGAGAACCTTGTAGGAACACAGCTACAGTTAAGTGTACAGCATTCTTTTTCTTTCTGGAAAAAATTCAAAACTTCCTTTCAGATATGGATAATGAAGACAATTTTTGACAGTAAAACAAGCAAAATCTCTTGAAAGTACAGTTTGATAGGAATTTACATCTTGCTTGATGATTCATTTGAGAGATTAAAGCTTTGTTTTATTATAGAGTAAAATGAACTAAAAAGACAAAACTACTCAAAAATAAACCCAAAAAGCCTCAATCCAAGGCTTCCTCTTCTTGAGCTCTAGGAAATAAAATATTCTGAACACTCCTTTTATCAGGGCCTCTTAAATGGAATAATTTAAGGGAAAAACAAACAGCAATTGTATGATTGTAAAGAGAAATTAGCATTTTGCTCAAAAGGAATGGCAATTAGCAATGATGACATTGTGATTTATACTAATTGAGATTAAGTCAGACAAAATGGCAACATTAGTAATCATTTGAAGTACTGTATTACTCATTATACTGTGCTTTGTAAACATCTCTCTTGAAATTAAAAAGTAATTAGTAGCATTTTAGTCATTTAATTCACTATAATTAGGATTTTAGGGAAACTACATCCCTGCTGTTGGAAGCCTTTAAGGTTTGAATTGAGGGAATGTGGTTTTTTTAAATCGGCTTTTAGTGGTGGCTCATTTTCTGTGGTCCACAGAGGCAAATGGTATCATTGGAAGTAATAAGAAGGTATACATTAGAAATGGGTTGGAACAGATCTGTGTATTCATCTTAATGCAGTGATGTGAGCTGACTGGCTTACAGAAATACTAAAAGCATTACAGGGCCAAATCTAGATCTCAGTTCAAAGTCAGTCTAGACAATAATAAGCAAAGTTGTTACTTCTGAGGGGAACTAAATATATCCAGTGTGAAAAAGGCTGTTATCTGAGCAGAACATGGCACACAAAACTGGCTTTCTTAGATAACATCCAGTAAAAGGAGACACCCAAATCATGTATCCATCAAGTGCTTCATCTCTGAGGGCAAGGTGTGTCTGCAGAGCTAGCCTTCTCAATGACAAAAAGATACACTGGCAGAGCATGCAGCATATTTGATACCCACTAGTTTGGGTATACAACTAGTTCAAGGAAGGTGCAAAGCCCATACCCTAATGTATCCCATTAACCTTCATAGAACTTTCCGTTGGTTGTGCTTTATGACAGTACATTAACAGGCTGTGAAAAGAAAAAAAATGTCCCTAGTTTAGCTTTGATTTATCCATTCTGTCTATCTACCTAAAGAGGTATCTGGAACAATTCTGAGTTTCCACCAAATCTATGTCAATGTCCGTATCGCATTTTGATTATACACATTCATAACGAAAATTTCTTTTTATTCACACTGCTGATCTACAAGCTTAGAAAGAGACCTGAGGGAAAATTTCAGAGAATGCTACAGGACAAAAGTCAGTACTACTCACTTATTTATCCTGGCTTTTTTAGAATACCTCTTATTTACCATTGACACAGGACAATGCCAGGGACTATCTTGGAAAGATCCTTGATCCTCTGATATCTCCTCAATGGTGAATGACATCCCAGTATTTTACACATAAATATCTAGGTGGAAGCTACCAAAATAAACTTAGGTGCTTTAGCTGGCACCACAGCCGAAACATCTGGCACTAACTGTTTTGGTTTCTTACTAGATACTAGCTCCATCCCCCTAACCACTCTTGGCCAAAACTGCTAGAAGACATCTTTGGGTATCCCATTCTTCTGGCTGATTGGTTTCTTCACATAGGTCAATGATCAGGACATATCCAGTCACTTCAGTTGCCAAATTAGTCAGCATTTTTGGAAGCACAGATTTCCAAATGGTTGATAAATATTTACTTTATACCAGAATTTATTCCCACTGCAAGTTCCCAACAGGGTCCTAAAGCCACATCCATACAGCCTATGCTGGCTTTATGTTTCTCCCTTCTGTTGTCTTATATCAGCCTTGAGAATGTAATGGTCCCTGTTAGCCATAACAGTCTGGAAATGAGGGCTGTCCAGAGCAGAATTATGTTTCATGAAAAAATTTCAGAAATTTGAAATCTGTTTAATTCTAATGCACAAACCAAACCTCATCTGTATACAAAAGAAAGCGGGGAAAACACAGAAAGACTAGCCTACTAACAGCCCAGTGGCTGCAGTACTACAGGAATGCTGTTTAAGGAATTCAAAGCAGGACCTTGAAACCCAAGTGCTGCACATCCAACTCAGTCAGACCTTTTCATTTAAGGAGACAAATATTTTATTTTTCTCAGTCTTTCCTGTTGGTGCTGTTTCAGTGGTGCTAATTAATTTTGCACTTACTGGGGCAAGAAACTGACTCACTACTCTGAGTCATACACATGGGAGGGGAAAAAGACTTCAGGGTTTGCAAACTGTGACTTTAGTAGGTCTCACTATGGTGACTGAATACCCGAACAACAAAGCTGTTGTTTAACAGGGCTGGACTTCTTCCTGTCCCACTAGAAATTATGTAAGAAGCTTTGGATCAGTAACTTCTACTTCTAGCCAAAGAAATAAATATATCATCTGAGTCAAAACTGCAACAAGCTTTACTGAAAACATACTGTGATCTCAATGTATATTAAATTATATTAGGAAAAGAAAAACTAGTTGTAGGATTGTGGAAAGACAAAGCAACTGAAAATCTAGTCCTGTCTGTCCCCACAGGAGTGTTAAAGATGGATCTAAAATGAAGATTCAACCCCACTGTATTCATTATAAAATAATCACAAGAATGGAACTGCAGTGGTTACTGCAGTTTAATTTCTAAAATGAAAATATTGCTTGAGACACTGGTGTAAAGTATACTTGCCACATTTATATATATTTTTACTTAATGAAGCATTATACTTGCTTTAAAATGTACCCCAACCCCATCATTTTTAAGATTAAGTGCCTCTAATATCAGTAAAATACAAATTTCAAAACCAGATTTTTTTCCCACAGATGGATTGCAGAAAAGGAGTGTCAGAACAAGGTAAGACTGGAGGTGGCAAAAAGTGTCTGTGAAGCTGGAATGTATCTATTTTGACATGACTTCTAAACATGGAAACTGGATTTTAGCAGCAGATTCTTACAATATTTGGAGCTGTACAACTGAAGTAGTGGAAAGCACAGAAAATAATTTTTCTTAGAATACATATTACTTCTGTCTTGACCAACTGGATTATTGTCACATTCTCTACTCTTCATTTTCAAAAAGTCATCTGCAGGGGTTGCTACTACTGATCTACTTTTCACTACCCTTTTATAGGGCTTTAAGTTCATTCTCTTTGGTCAAATCTTAATGGCTTTGTTCTGTCTCTAAAAGCCCATGTCTCCTTTATGCAATCCTTGCCCAGTTTTCCTTGTTAGCTGTTTCTTCAGTGTATTTTTAGCTATGGGACAGAGTGGAAGGGAAAAGATCTAAATTGTGGGCCTCCCTAGTGCTATCATCACAACTTTGTGCTATTCTCATTTTAGATGTGATAACTTTTTACATTGTTATTATGCCTTTATTGTTTATTCACAAGTGTTTTGTTTTGTTTTGTTTTTTGATCTATCTAATCCTGCAGTTTGGCTCCTCATTCTGAAATCTGCTCTCAGGTGACTTGCCATCAGTTTAAAATGTCACTTGTGCAGAATCAGACTCCTAATTAATAGTTGGTCAGAAATTTTCTGATGAGATATTATGTCAAAAAGGAAAGTGGGAAAGGAAACTATGACACCTATCTTTATGCCCAAATTTATTCTGATCCATATAGAAGCAAATGACCTGGTATATGTTAAATATGACAGGTTACTCTGCCTTCTTCTGGTATTATTTTGGTTATGAGGCTTTAAACCATGAGAGAGTTTCCCTCTGCCAAGAAACTCTTCCATTTATGGCAGATGCCTACCTGATTTTGCAACAGTCACTGGAAGTGGGATGAGAAGTTGACCCAGAGTATTTTATCGTTATCTGCAGGATTTTGTAGGACACCATGAAGACTGGGTAGCAGCCCAGGGCATCGCAAGTGAGCATATTTAAACAGTTTTCTGAAAGAATTCAGTGTTAGAGGCTCGTTCTGTCACTGCATTCTTCTGGTGAAAGGGATATTAGGACACGTTTGATCTCTACAGAAAAGGTAGAGATTGAGTGAGTTGACTATATATTAAAATTACATAAGCAGTTTTGTCCGGACTTTGATATTGTTGTATTACACCTAAAAGTATACGACTCATGAATACCATCCATTCTATTTATTATTTAGATCTCTTTTCTGCATTATCTCCTACTTCAAATTAATTTTCCACCTTTTATTTCTTTAGATTATTGGGTTTTACCTCTTCATTTTCTCCTTTGTGTTCATTTCCCATCCCATCACCTAATTCTACTCGGTGGAACACAAGCTCTACAGTTTAAAATCAAGCTACCCCATCCACCACGTTCAAGTAGCTTCAGAATTAGATAAAGTGAGTCAATCTATCTGTTTTCTCTGTGTGAAAGAACTATTGAAATTCTTCCTGATCCTTATGAGATAGCACCTTCCAAAAAAGAGCTAAAAAACCTGTAAAAGTTTGCTGCTTTTATGTATAGTAAATAAACCACCACACAGTGGCAAACAGCTTTGGAAAGAAGATTCACTCAGTTACGGATGAAATCTGTCTCTCTGTTAATGTGTGCCTTATCCATCTGTAAGAATGTGCCTGTCTTTAGCTGGAGGGCTTTGTATAGAAACATAATGCCAGGAAGACAAAAATTTTATGATCCATCAGGGTCATTGCTCTGGATAAAGTATTTGGTAGTTAGCATATTGATAGTGCATTAGAATTACTGAAGGTTGACATGCCACTTTAATTGACACCATTTGTTTCTGTAATCACTAGCAATTCTACTGTCCAGGTTGCTCTACTATTTCCTCAAGCTCCATTAAAACATTTCCTTTCTGCCGCACACGTGGTTTCTTTTCTCTTTTTCCTTCTTCTGCTGAAGACAATGATTATTGGCAACTTACTATCTAAATAATGAATATAGAGGAGGATGGGCCCCAGCTCACTCAGGGCTTTAATGGTCTTTAAATCCAACTGTTTCCTTCACAAAAACAGCACTCTTGTAATTGTCATTATGCCAATTAACCAAGGGTTCAACTTTCCTCCAGTGCTTGTGGGTAAAAGCGCCAAGCCCATTTAGCAGATGCTAAATATGCACAATGGTCAATGATACTGGAGTCCTGGGAATTCACCTGAGAAGCTGCAGATCAATAGCATAATAAGAGGGTGGGGAGGTTGTGAATATCTTTTTAACAAAATGCTATGTGTGTTAATTTTAAAAAGGAAATTAATAGCTGGTATATGATGATAGTTTTGTGAGGGATAATAATGTTTCCCTCATATTCCACTCCTTTTATGCCTAATTCCTCTTCTTTAAGGAAAGTTCTTTGTATTACACCTGCCTTCCTTTATGTAAGATGAGCTGGATACAGTTCCTAAGTCAGGAACATTTCTAGGTCAGCTCTCCTTTACTGCTCTCAAGGAATAAATTATGACATCTATATTCTGCTCAGTACACTAGTCTGTTTTGGTTTGAAATCAACAGGGCTCCCCAGGCAACATTTATTAGAAAGAGACTGGGCAGTACTGTTTACATGTTTCTTTACAACAGATACCCAAAAAAAAGCCAACCCTATCTTGAAAAAGAGCTCTAAATATGACTTGAGAAGGATATATATACGACAGGATTTTGGGCTTTAAGCAAAAATAAGGGAACAGGCTGGATTTGAAAAATACTCTATCTCAAGTCTTAAATCGCTATTCTAAGATTGTAGTTATTTATTTAGAACAGCTGATTTTATGAGACTTACATTATACTAAACTTTTATTTTTGTTATCTGTAAAATTTATTGTTAGTGTACTGAACACAGTGCAATTACTCTGCCATTGCAGTGATGTTAAAAATTGTAAACCAGGCAATTAACCTTATGACTACAGGAGTGTGTAGTCAGTACAAGCAGCAAAACATGTTAGTTCAGAATAATGACACTGCCATGTACAGAGTATGAAACTCTTGGGATAATGATGAAGAATTCACTTCTATAATTAACCTCCCTGATACATGAATTAGCTGCAATTACTGATATAAAAAAATGTATCCATTATATAATTACATAGCAGTTGAAGAAAGAAAAAAAAAAGATCTCATAAATTTAAGATTCAGGGATACGCTTACAACCTGATTTACGTAGTAAAGCCAATCTCCCTATGGGCAACAGAAAGAGAATCCCCTTCCTGAAAGAAACATTTTAAAGACCTTGCCGCAGTTTAGAGGATTTGGGATCTATGGTTCTGTCCTAAAATTTCAGAGCAGATAGATAGGTGAACACAATGTGTACTATTTGCATAATAAGACCAACATCACAGATCACAGCATGCTGACTATTGGTTCAGTGTATGCACAGTAGATCTGTATTTTTATTTCTAAAGGACAGGTAGCTTAGTCAAAGCTCTGCCTTGGCTTAGCTGCCTGGCATGGCATCTCAGAGAAATGATGAATTTTCTCTTCTTCCTGTCACAAAAATTCAAAGCGGAAAGAAAGGCTGTGTCTGGAAATTCCAGATGCATAGTAGTACTAAAAGGGTCAGCTACTGACCCTTAGCTAAGTTATATGCTTCAGGAGATAAAAAAATTATTAATTCTGTATTACTTCCTTCTATTATTCCATGCAAAAAAGCAATTCAGAAAAGCTGAAAGAATTTCTCCTGTGGCAGAGAAGTCAGATCTTGGAGCTTACAGTTGGATATGAGCCCTATTGCAACGTGCATGGGTTCATACCAGATATAAGAAGTAACAGTAAAGAGGCATCAGGAGGTTCTTCAGGAATTCTGGCCCACACATTGTAGAGCAATGGGTTTTTATCATCAGTAAACTCTATATAGTTGTTTAAAAAATCCCTCTCCAATATTTGGATAGAACTACCATACTATACTGATATGGCACAACTGCAGCTGCTAGCATTTCTCCCCTGTTCCCAAGTCAAAATCTTCTCATAGATTAGGAAGGTGGGTTTGCTTTGTTAACCACAATTAGAAAGTTAAACTACAGACAAGTAATTATATTTTGTCTCCCTGAGTTCCCACTGCAGTTTTGATTTCTCACTTCCTAGTTTGAAGCTTTTGTGTAAATAGTACAATAGTATTGTACTATTACAACACACAGTAATGGTGTTACTATGTACTGTTGCACGGCTATCATCCTTCACTTAATTAGCAGCTGCTTTCTGGTCATGAGTAAAGCTTTATCTGGTATGATGTAAATAATATCTAATACATTCTTTTAAAATAAAACATAACTAACACCAAGTACTCCAAATCAGTAGAACTCATAGTATTTACCAAAAAAACCAGCCCTATTTTTCTCTTGAGGAAACCGAGGCACAGACTTGTGAAATTAATTCCCAAGATTGGCAGTAATGTCAAGTGGCAGAGCCAGGAAGAGAAGCCCTCTCTCTTGAGTTCAAGGACAATGTGTTGTTTACCAGTGATCATTATAAAGATATAATATAAAAGACTCTGTTCAAGAGCAGGAGTAAGTGTATAAACCTTTGACAAGAAAAAAATATTTAAGAAAAATAAAACTTTGCCAGATCCTGAATCCTTCTTTTCATGTCCATAGGCAATGTTGGCAGCAATATGAAAAGGCAGTCACTCATTTTACATTAAGTACTCTGTGTTTTTGACAGTGAAATTTATTTGAAAGATGTCTAATCCCTTAATAGGAACCTAAAAGAAATGAATGTTTAAGGTGGTCCCTTTCTAATAACAGTCAAGATCAGAGCAGGAAGAATCTCTCTCATTTTGCACAGACAAGAAACTCCTTGATCATAAAATTCATTTAGAATTTTTCTACTAATCCCTACCAATCACAAAACAGTGAAAATAACATTTAACAAAGATATTTAGTGTCTTTGTGTTATGGACTTCTACCAGGTATGGTTAAAATACGTAAGTTAAAAAAAAAAGTAGCCCATTATACAATAATTTAATAACTGATAATGGCAGAAAGCCCATGAGGGTTAATTAGTTAGGTGGATATGCAGGATTAAGCACAGGTAGAATAAAATAGTGGTAAATTTGAAAACATAACCAAAGCTGTCATCTGGTGTACATAGTCCCCTGGAGATAAAAGCTAATAGGAATAAAAAGTAGGAAATTGGCCTTGGGAATTATGAGAGAGAAGGTAAAAGGGAGAGACAGGCCACAATCTCTTAAGTTACATAGGTGATTAAAATAATATTGTGGGTTGGAACTTGATGATCTTTAAGGTCCTTTCCAACTCTAACCATTCTATGATTCTATGATTCTATGAAAGTTTGGAGGAAAACAGACATTTGGTTTTGGAGGTAGCATATACCATGAAGGTTTGTGACACAGAACAGATGGCCTGGAGAAGGGGACGTATCTGAGAAAGAAAAACCGATGAAGTTCTTGAGGTAGCAGTGGGTTAGAGTGGCAATTGAGCCACTTCAAAATCAGAAGAAAGAAGGCAGAAAGTAAGGAAGGGACAAAAAGGGCACAAGTATTAGATTCCACCCGCCTGGCAAAGACAATGCCTTCTCCTTAGGAAGCTATCTCCCACTGTGAGCATGCAGTCTCTTTTCCCCGTTTGCTGTCACAGAATTGTTTCAGTGGCAAAGGGAATGCCTCTTTTCAAACTTACTAGCTAGGAGGCAATACAGAATTTCTTATATTGCCCTCTTGTAAAGCTACAGCAGTTCACAGACTCCGATTGACTTTATTTTTTCTTCATAGCAGGACCTAAGGTAAACAGTGCGTCAGCTGGTCAAGGATGTGCTAGGCTTCTTGCTTGTTTTCATGTTATATTGATTAAAACAGCAGGAGCAGCCTCACAGCACAGCCCCTTCAGTCAACTGCTAAACCTAGTAATGGCTTGAAATATATGAATTACTGGCCAAGAAAATATATGCCATGGATGTCAGATGAAGAGAAATTATATTTAATAATTTTCAAATATATTTTCTCTCCCTTTCTCACTACTTTTTCTGTTCTGTTCTGTTCTAAGCCATTGTGCTATGCAGCTCATGACTGTCTGATTAACTAGCACAAGCAAATTTGGTGGTTGTCTTTTATTTCTTTTAATTCTTAGAGCAAATATAAGTGTTTTTGAAGTAAATAAAACATTGCTTTTATTCTTCAGAGTAAGCTAAGGTTCGCAGCCACTTATTTACCTCCTTTTCTGTTTGTCCAGGGATAAAAAAGGCAAACTGGGACAGTCCTCTGATGGAAAATTCCTTAGAAGTCCAGTAGGAGGCAGAGGAAGAAGTTAGACTAAGTTAAGAACATGAAGAAGAACTTCTTTCCTTTGAGGGTGGCAGAGCACTGGAACAGGCTGCCCAGAGAGGTGGTGGTGTCTCCGACTCTGGAGACATTCAAAACCTGCCTGGACGCCATCCTGTGCAACCTGCTGTAGGTGAACCTGCTCTTGCAGGAGGGTTGGATCAGATGATCTCTAGAGGTCCCTTCCAACTCTTAACATTCTGTGATTCTGTGATTCTGTAAGAAGTCATTTCCACATCTTTATCACAGCACTATGATAAAAAGGAGCAGATACTGAAAAGAAGCTGTTCAAAGAGTAAATGGAAAAGCCATCAAACAGAAATAAGTAAATCACAGAAAAGAACACTCACACTTTTCATATACAAACTCTTTTCTTAAGAAGATAGACCAACTAGAAAGCATCAACCTTGTAAACTTCTTCTGAACACTGAATAATTTTCTGAAGTCTAAGATTTAGTTGTTTGAAAGCTGTTTTTTCCAGCCAGCTGGAAGGGACTATCTTGCCCCTCTCACTAGAGTCCTACTCCTCGTTCACTTTTGCTCTGTCACCTTAGGTTTATCACCTCTTAAAACAGGGGAAGAATGGAATGCAGTTCCTCAGGCCAGAAACAATACACATTTCATGCTGAGTGGCAATAGAGTAAAACTTTGCAGAACAAATGTCACCAAAAATATTTGTGTTGGAGTGGCTTGCTTATTGTGAAGTACATTTTCATCTTTAAAATGAGGTTTTGCTAAATGCATTGAAAAGCTGTAGTAAAAAATTGTGTTGGATAACAAATCAATTCTTAAAGTCAAGGAGATTGTAAGAAATCTACAATAGAGAAGGAAAATATTGTGGGAGTGTTTCTAGGAAACATTTTGAAGTATTTTATTTGTATCTGTAGTTAAGCTATGAGAACTGTAGATGTATTTGTTGATGAAAGCTTTATAGGTCTTACTGTGGTAAAGCATATCAAAAGTACAACGACCAAAGTCCCTCTTCAGTGACTTTCCTTCCATGACTTGCAATACAATGCCTTTTCTGGGTCAACCCCTCCATGGACTTTCCATTAGCAACAATATCAAGATTCAGTGTCCCTACCTCTATTATGCATTCTGTTCTGATTAAGTCTTCTTGTATCTTTGTATGTCACTAGAATGGAAGCCACTACATCATTTTTTTTCTTCAATGCCATTTTTTCTGTGTAATGCCACCTACAGAGTTCTGACATGTTTCCCTTGTATTTCCCTCGTCTTTTACATATGCAATATGCTCTGAAAACTGTAAGAACTATGCTCCTTGGTTCATATCTGAGTCAAACTGGAGAATCGTTTCAATTCATCTGTAAGCTACATGGACTCTTTATCTACTTTGGTTCACCTGCTTTCCCAGTCAATTCTTCACATACAAATTGAAATAAAACTATTCCAGTTTTGTTCCTTTTCTTTTCCTCTTCTGTGGGTTACCTCCATTGTGTGTTTCCAGATCACAAGAATTTTAGAATAGTGGTCTTTATATTTTTGTTAGTAGTACTAGGCATATTAGAAGGCCTTATAAATTAATAAAAAAGAAATAGAAGTTCAGTCTTCTTACGCAACTGAGAATATTTAACCATATGTTTTAATTCCTTCTCCAGAGAGATAGGGAGAAACTAGGATTGAACTAAATGTCATTAAAGTTTCAATTAAAGTTTCAGTGGAATAATTTGCCAGAATGTGTCCATGTGTGTGTGCATACATACACATGTGTACATTTCCCATACATTTCTACCCAGACACGGTTTTTGAAGTGGAATAGAAATCCATATGCTAGTTTCTAAATCACAAGAGATTTCACAGACAAATTGTTATCTAAAGCTCTGGTGGAGATGGACCATTATGATATGCACTCATAGAAGGATCCAATTTCAGAAATAATTCAAAAGGAGTTACCGTAATAGTTGTATTAGCCTTTTCATGTGATATCCTATAACATTTGACAGGCACCGAGAGAGCTCAAGATTAGAGGACAGACTGAAGCAGGGAACAAAATCAACTGGCAAAACACTTTTTAGTCCTGAAACTTTATTTCTTCTAGTTTTAAATAAACTCCTTAAATAGAAAATCTTCTTAGTAGGCTGAATATCATCCCTGTCAGAAAATCTGTGAAGCCTGCACTCTCTAAAATGCACTGCATGGATGTTAAAAAAAATCTTTACATGTGAGCAGCAGAAAGCATGACTATTTTAATTTCTAAAGCAGAACTTACAATGTATCTTAACCAAACAAGCCAGACAACAACAAGCCAAAAAGAACCAGAAATTCCTTATCTCTGCAGAGAAGGACCTGGGAGTCCTGGTAGACAGCAAGTTGACCATGAGGCAGCAATGTGCCCTTGTGGCCAAGAAGGCCAATGGTACTCTGGGCTACATTGAAAAGACCTTATCTAGCAGGTTGAGGGGGGGTTATCCTCCCCCTCCACTCTGCCCTGGTGAGGCCACATCTGGAGTACTGTGTTCAGTTCTGGGCTCCCCAGTTCGAGAAAAACATGGAACATGGAGACTCCAGCGGAGAGCTACAAAGATGATCAAGAGAATGAAGCACATCTGCTGAGAGATTTGGGTCTGTTTAGCCTGGAGAAGAGAAGACTGAGAGGGGATCAATTCTTATCAATATCTAAACAGGCCAGTGTCAAGAGGATGTGGCCAGACCCTTTTGAGTGGTGCTCAGCAACAGGACAAGGGGCACAAACAGGAACACAAGCTGGAACACAGGCAATTACACCTGAACATGAGGAGAAACTTCTCTTTGAGGGTGAGAGCGCACCGGAACAGGCTGCCCAGAGAGGTTGTGGAGTGTCCTTCTCTGGAGATATTCTCTGGAGATATTCTCTGGAGATATTCAAAACCCGCCTGGATGCAATCTTGTCCAACCTGTTCTAGGTAAACCTACCTAGGGGGTACCAGGGGGTTGGACTAGATGATCTCTAGAGGTCCCTTCCAACCCCAGTGATTCTGTGATCTTGTGATTCCTCACAGTTTGATTTTATTACAGTCAAAACAACATATAGCCATGAAAAATAGCTGAGTTCCTTGTGAAATTATCATCTGTTAAAGAAAATCTAGAGCCATAAATCTATCTGTCAAGTTTAATACAATAGCACATGATTATTACTTTAGCTAATACATTTCAGGTTTCCATGGCCAGTTAATACAGATATTCCCATCGTCAAGACTACCGTGTTTTACATAGTTCATGTTGGCTTATTTACCTGCAAGAGAGGAAGAGGAAGAAAGAACAAAAAACAGAGAACAGAATTAATATATTTTCACATAGATAAAGGATATTATTAAGATATTAAAATAGAAAAAAATTAATTAGTAAAAATTAAGACCATGCAAAAATACTTAGAATCTTAAAAAGCTAATAAGGTAAAGACTTTGAAAAAAAATATTTGTGTCATAATGCAGATGGCAGCAATATGGAGACCAAGGCTGCTGGCGTGCATCTGTTGCTAGAATTTGCCTGGGAAAATTGAACTAAGTTGTTCAATACTGTTTCACCTACTGTGTCCTTTTTAACAATTTCAAGTAGTTCTCATCTTATATATATAATATACAAGTTTTTATGCATTTATTTTATTCTCTGACTCAATTAATTAAGATTGAGCAGGGTCACAAAGACTCCTTATGCTGAAATTTTATGATTCTGAGGTTGATTCATTGTTTTGAATAGTCTTCCCAGTCTTAAAGTCAAAGTACCTCAATTGTATGTGATTTATTCTTGCTTTATTCACATGATTCTGCAATCTGAATGCAGTATGTTTTCCAGCTAAGGTAAGATATTGCTGACAACAATGACTAATGTGTAACCACTTTGATTTATATATCCTATCTTCCAAGATACAAGAAAAAAGTAAGTTTCTTTGATACTGCTAATAATATATAGATCCTTGAGCATTGTTTCTACCTTGGACATAAAGCCTATGTATTGAGTCAATATTCTGATGCACACTTACAAAGCTAAAGAAAAACAGAACTGTAGACTTCCCTGATCATCCAAAGATCCCAAAGAACACTCTAAAATAGCACTATTTTTCATTCTCAGATAAATGTAAACTGATTATTTCTCCAGAGTGACGAAGCTAGACTGCAACCCAGTCTGGGTGACCTTTGCCTCATTTATATCTCTTAATTCTGATGCTTTACTTCAGTGATTGTATTTTCAAAACTAATTGTTTATAAAGATTTCATTGTATCTCTTGCACAGCATTGATTTTGAATTAGGCTAACAATTTTTAAAGATATCAAAGTTTTCAATAGTGGTTTTCAATTGCTAGTTCCAACATCTAGACAAATATCCTCTGTTCCCTTCCCCAAAATGGAAAAAACCACATCATTTTTTAGTTTACACAAAAATATCCATTTTTTAAATATACTGTGAAACCTGGAAATCTGAAATAAATAATATATTTGTCATTTTTTGTAAATTAAAAATAATTTTTTGACTCACACAGTTGCAAATTAAAAATCCTTTTTTTGCTTGCACCTTTTGTCTTTTTAAATATTTTCGCTGTAAAAATAATTAAAAAAATAACCTTTTTTTTACAAAAGCAGGTAATTTTCAACCAGTTGAAAAAACAAAATCTACTGTTGAAATGAGTTCCTTAGCAGAAATTTTTCAGTCAAATTAATGACACTATATTCTCTAGGTCTCTTACCCTGCACTTAACAGATACATGGAGTTGATTAAAAAATTCCAAAGAAAAGATAACAATGGCATTGATAATCAACACCTTTCTTCTTCAACTACACCTACCCAACCAGGAGCTGCTGCTGCATTAATTTCTAAAGCACAGGCTATTAGTAGAAAATTTTTCTGTAAAAAACCTATTCAGTGAGAATCTGTCTTTCTTGAGCTATTTCCCCAGGGGCCAAAAAGGCATTTAATCTAAATGAACACAAATAATTACACTACATATTGAAAAAAATCACTCAGGCTCCTTTTATTAAATTTGAACTGGTCAGTTATGACTGCTCTAATGGTGCTTTCTCAAGAGAATAATCTCAAGACATTATCACCGGTCAGGGGTATCCGACAATTCTACGTTTCCTTTCCCTTCTTAGCATTGGTATTCTCTTTACTGTATTTACTAAATATTGAGATGAGTATTAAATACATTAATTCTTCTCAGTGAATAAAATTATGGTTTATACAGATCATATTTCCTACTTCACATGACATTCAGGGACATAAAATAAAGCCCCCCAAATAGAATTGATTTATTTCTGAAAATGATAGGATATAATACAAAATTAATTTTAATTCCAATCTGGATCAAACATATCACTGAAATTCAATGTGAGGTTATTAAAAGCTTTGATCATCATTTTGACAGTAACTACTGATATACTGGGAAATGAGAAATTCAAGTCAGGATGACTTTTTTAACATCACACTAATATATTTTTACCCAAAATGGAAAAAGGGATAAAAAATGTTTAGATCCCATCTGGAGTTTAGATCAAAGTATGCTCTTCCAAAAAATCTAAAGACATTTTTATAAGACTTAAAGAAGCAACGAAAAAAAATTAAAAAATAACCATGTACACATGGTATAACAGCATCATAATGACATGGAAAAAGAGTGTGAAATTTCAGAAGGGTCATTTTAATTTTTATGTAAAACAAATGAAGGAATAATCAATCTCAGCCTGGGCCATAGCTAAATAAAACAGTTTTTCATCCTTTAGGTTACATGTATACTGTTCTTGCATCTGCTTGAGGGAATAATTGCTGTTACCCCCAGCCAATTAATCTGGAGCAGCGTGCATCCACTCCATTCATGGCAAGCCCCTTCTAAAACTGATTTGCTACATCTACACTGCATACGCTTGGAGTATCACTGGCTGCAAACATATTCCAGAAGCTACTGTGCCTACTTAATTCAAACACCCTTCAGCATGCCACACTAACCATCTGTCTGCCCTCATGTGCCACATACCTCCACCATCAAGCTTTGAAAACAACCATATGGAGCCAAGCTCTGCTCAGAGGTCCTGGAGACAACAGGCTGCACCTCCAGCTGCCACCGCTGCATTCCCTCTGTGACATGTATTAACGTCTTGTCAGGTCTGGCTGACAAGGTCTGGTTGGGTCAGCCTTGTCCTCCTATAATCAAGGTCAGTCTTAGTTGTAGGACATCAATGGTCCAGCTTTCTCTTTCAAAAATGTCTTTGAAGAAGAAACAGAGAATGCAGTTGTTGGCTATGTGTGGAGACACACAGTGTTGCACTGTGGCTCAAGAAGCCCAGACTTGGACACAGGGCTCTAGGCATGGTCTTCTCAGTCACTAATTTGAAGGATCACTTCCCTGGACCTCTTGGTTTTCTTTGCTGCCAGAGTGCACTGCTGTCTACCATGACAATTACATCCTCTTCTTAGCTGTTTCAGACAGTCAGTCGCAGACTGCACAGTTGTGTAGGGTTATTTTGCCCCAGCAGCAAGACTTAAGATTTGCTCTTCATTAACTTTTTGAAGTTCCTGTCAGTCCATTTCTCCAGCTTATCCAAGTCACTCTGAACAGCAGATACTCCCTCCAACTTGGTGTAACCTGCAAACTTGTTGAAAATACACTTCATCCCATCATCCAGGTCATTAACGAAGACAGTCCCATTATTGACTCCTGAGGGTAATCTCAGTGAGGTCACAAGTCAGCAGCTGTGCCAGACTGCCAGTTCCTTGTTTGTTCTGTATGCTATGCGCATAAATGTGCAGCTGTTTGAAATCAGTCCCAAATCATGCTGCTTTTGCAAGATTTGTGTGCCTGCCTGTCCTGCTGTCCCCCAGGACATATCTTCTTTGTCCCTTGTTCCCTTACTCCTCTTCAAGTTATAGTAAACATCCTCCTGCTTGTTTAGTTTGAAGTCCTCCTTACTGGGTTAGTAAGCCTGTTTGCTCACTTAGTTGGCTACTGAGAAGTCCTTGCTCCTTGAAGACTCTGCCTGAGACACCAGCCAAGCAGCCTGCTGCTGGCCCACTGGATATATCTTCTTCCATTTGAACCTTTCCCCTCACCAACAGGTTTCGTAAGAGCACCACCAGGCCACCTGCCCTTCACCTCATTCCTAGAGCTCTGTGGTCACTCTAGCTGGACTCCAGGTTAACCCTGGCAGCATTGCTGGCACCCACACAAAAGAGCAGCAAAGGTAACAAGACTTGCCAAGCCCCACCGGTATTTCTGGAACTTCCCTGATACTGGTCCCTGGCAAAGAGCCAACCTGCTGAGCCATGAGGTACAGCCTGCAGCTGCATGGTCCCATGCAGGAGGGAGACTGCAAAACCCATCATTTGCCTTTTTCTCTTTGTGCAGGGACCAGAAGCTAGCCTTTAGCACTGCAACACCCAGAACCCCATGCTGCTCTAAGTGTCTCCCCGCCAGGCTATAAGCAAAGCTCAGAGCTGCCACGCACACTGTGAGCGCCAACCATGTAATGGTGCCCCATATGGACCTTGCCCTGCTACATAGACCCCAACAGCAGTGCCACCTGCCTCCCTCATGCACCATGTTTCCAGCCCAGCCTCAGCTGCTGCACAACCGACACCCTTGCCAGCAGTGTCCAGGTGGCAGCTCTTCTCTTCTGAGCCTACCCCCTTGCTGTTGGCAGCCACCTCCACCTTTCCTCCCCTGCTGGTGGCAACCTGCAAGGGTGCAAGCCCACCTGAGCAGTTCCTGACTGGCCATAGCTTGGGGACAGAGTGGAGGAATCTCATGAGGGAGCTTCCATCAACTGCTGAGGTGTGTTACCCTCAATACTGGATATGCAAATCTCTTGGGAGCCAGCCTCATACCAGTGTAGGCTGTGGTGAGAGAGGGATGAAGAAGTCAGGCTACTGTAGAAGGGCTTGTGAGGGGCAGCGGATACCAGTACCTGCCCCTTGTGTGCCACACACGTGGTGGGTATGAGCAGGCTGTGGGGTGGTCCATCTTGGGCTGCTCCTAGCTACCTTGTAAGCCTGTCACACCTCTTCCGTGCCAGGCAGGAGCTCCTGACTTGCTGAGGAAACAATACTTCTGTGGAGCAGTGGTGTTGGACAAGACTCCTGTCTTTGTTCCAGCTGGATCCTTGGCCCAACTTGGTGTTTGCGTATAGGTTGCTCCTGTCTGCCCCATGTCCCCAGAGGGGGCATAGACTCCTGGCTCCCTCTGCTGGGGCGCCATTGTGGGGAGCTGGGTCCCCCCAGTCATGACTGCTGCAGACTGCTGGGAAGGGCCACCCTGCATGACATCTTCCTAGATTTTCTTGGGAAAGGAAGATTTTTGTGTCACTGTGAAATCACAGAGATGCCAGAACAAGGGAACTACAAGGGTGAGAGAGGGAAAACACATGAGATGGTTTCTTGAAAGGGGGTGTATAATTGCCACTTTACTAAGGAATGTGTAAAACCAGCAGGGCTTTTTTCCTGGTGCTTGTGTGTGTTGATTATGAGATTGCAAGAGAGGGCAGGGGGGAACAAAGTCTGTTTTGTCACTCCATGCAATGACATTTTGAAAAGTCATTTATTTACTGCAGTGGTAGCTGCCCTTATAAAATGATGATTGTTCTGTTATTGGATCTGCCAGTTTAAACTTTTTACATCCATTTCAGCAAAGGATTTAATTTTAAGACAGAGGGGTCTAGGCACTCATCAGTCTTATTTGTGAATCTTCGTTGTTCAGTGTCTTAGAGAGACAGAGATAACAGCTATTTTTTGGTTTTTTGACATTGCACACTTTCATTTTGATGGCAGAATTCCCCTCTTCTGGGCCCAATTAAGTTCTCACCTCTGGTGATGCTTGAATCCTCAATCATTACCATCTCAAGAACAAAGTGAAAGGACTGTGACCTGACTTAGTTTGAGGATTTGTCAGCAGCTGAAAGAGACACCTGTTCTCTCAGGTCATGGTCACTAACAGTATCAAAGGCCAAAAACCTGTTTGTAATAACTGTCTTGTTTTTGTATACAGTATATTCCATTTTGGTTATAACACTGTCATTTAACCTTACAAATTATGTTCTACATTTCAGTCTCTCACAGAGTTCTCAAAGCTGTTTCTTTGGCATTAATGACCATACGCTATGAGTGACAGTGCTAGTACAAACTTTATTATATTCAGAGTATGTCTGTATCTAAACACCATTCCCTTGATTTACAAAACCTCATATAGCCCTTCCCATTTCCATTTCAAAAGTTTATTGATTCTATACTGGTAAATACAGTTGGTTTAGTTTATAAAAGCTTGCTTGAGTTAAAGAAAGATCTTTATTTGGCATATGTTCTTGCCCCAAAACTACTGAAACATTATGCTAGCAGTCCGGTTCTTATTTATCTATTCTTATATTCATTTTTTTTTAATCTTATAAATTTAATTATTTATTAAATTGCACGATTTATTAAATTTTCTTAATTATCCGTTTTTATTAACACTGATGCTATTTGTCTTGGTAACACAAAAGAGCATCTCCAGAATGATCAGGTAGAAAGGAAGAGGAACCAAGGTGTTTTAAAGAGAGTACAGAAGTTTAAGACCTTGGGTAGAGTGGGGTCCTGTACTGGTTTGTGCTGGATTGGAACTAGTTTTCTTCATAGTAGCTTGTATGAGGCTGTGTTTGGATTTGTGATGAAAACAATATTGATAACATACTGATGTTTTAGCTACTGCTGAGCACTGCTTACTCAGTGTCAAGGCCTTTTCTGTTTCTTTACACTGCCCCACCAGCGAGTAGACTGGGGGTGCACAAGAAGTTGGGAGAGGACACACCTTGGACAGATGACCCCAACTGACCAAAGGGATATCCCATACCGTGTGATGTCATTCTCAGCAATAAAACCTGGGGGAAAGAAGGAGGAAGGAAGGGACATTCAGGATTATGGCGTTTGTCTTCCCAAGTAACTGTTACATGTTGATGAAGCCCTGCTTTCTTGGAAATGGCTAAACATCTGCCTGCTGATGGGAAGTAGTGAATGAATCCCTTATTTTGCTTTGCTTACTTGTGCTTCTTTTGCTTTGCCTGTTAAATTGTCCTTATCTCAACCCACAAGTTTTCTCACTTTTACCGTTCTAATTCTCTTCCCTATCCCACTGTGGGGAGTGAGCAAGCAGCTGCGTGGTGCTTAGCTGCCTCCTGGGGTTAACCCACAACAGGAGTTGTTTTAAAAGGAGCACAGGAGTTTAACACGTCAGTAAACTGTGGAATCAATACAAGATTGAACCTGAGCATACTAAAGCAAGTTCTTCCTAAAAATCATCAGTAGTGAAATACTTAATATTGACATATAAATGGTCATTTTTATGTTTCAAAGTTAACAAGCCATAAAACGAATGAGTCAATTTAACTGTCTCTTGCAGAGACTGCAGTAGATTATCAGCAGAATTTGAATTAAAAAAGTCTATGTATTAAAGCATGTAATACACCTATTATGCATTACGCAGATATTCTTCAAAATAGGAAAGCTATCAACATACTTGCTATGCTCCGAACTATTGTTCTTATTGTGAATCATGAATACTGTGATTAAGTGTCTTGCCAACAACTTGAAAAATGTGCAAGCCTGTTTACACCTTGCAAATAGAGACTATTTTTTCCTTTCAGTGCCTCTCTTCATCAGTTCAGTTAAACTGCAAGATTGGACTTCATGGATCTGTAGTTTACCAGTGTTTAAAGTGTTAGGTGAGATTTTTGTTCCATTTTTGCCAATGTCTCTGGCTAAAGATCCAGGTTATCTTCATTGGAATTCCTGGCAGGATTTTTTCATAAAATACTTCATAACAAGAAAATTTCAAAATTAAGTGTTCTTTGGACACCTCATAGTCTCCAAGCCCTCATTAAATTGCCATTTATACAATGTGATTCCTAAC
The DNA here is from genome assembly GCA_013400795.1 of Pluvianellus socialis. Classification (NCBI taxonomy): domain Eukaryota; kingdom Metazoa; phylum Chordata; class Aves; order Charadriiformes; family Charadriidae; genus Pluvianellus; species Pluvianellus socialis. The sequence goes on from VZTS01001931.1 coordinate 25,530, forward strand.
CACCAGGGTCACTTTGCTGTGAAGGTACATCACAAAGGGAAAGCTGTAGATTTCAGTGAATATTTCAGAACTCTCTCTGGCAATTAAAGTTTTAAATGGCATCTTCTCTGCATAGCCAATAAAATGAGGATCAGAAGGCAACTGCAGAATAACTCACATAAAATGAAGCAACTGCTGCCCCATGGTATTTCACACTGAGAGAAAAAACACATACAAAACTGAAAGACACTATACATTGTTATGGCACCCCACTGTGTAGCAACAAAAAGTTCTATGGAGTTCTTTTGACTAATAGGGCAAAATAGGAACTAATTTCAAATATGCTGAATTTCTTTATCATTTAAACATTCAGAGAATGACAATCCATTTTCTTTCTCTCTTTTTGAGAAATGCAGTCTGTTGCTGGGCAACCCCTCTCTTACTGTGAAAGATGTTCATTGAATTCAGTCTGGACAATCTCTTCCATGTTCCCATTTTCCATTAAACTGGGAACAGGATTATATGATACTTCCAGCCAATTTTAGAAGTTTTCAATCCACTGATCATGCTAACAGTTTATTGCAGCAACATCATAAGTGACATTAGAGGCTCAGAAACTAGATGACTGGGTTTTTTTTGGACAAGTCTTTTTGCTCCTTGTATTTCAGATTCTTAAAAATGCTGCAGTGAACTGTCAATGCAGCTCTGTGTTTTAGTGCATAAACAAGATAACCCAACATCATATCCAAGAAGTTTGTATCTAGATGCTAATTCTCATATCTTCTGTGAAACCTATAGACATTTTATATTAATTTTTGAGAAATATGGAAACTAGGGTGGAAATTCTGGAAATGGTTCAACAAAGACAGAAAAGGAGTCACTGTGACATATATGTGGATGAATTTATGAAAGATGCAAAAATCTTAAATTTATTACACAAAAATGGCAAAGCCACAGATGAGCTTTTAAGTTGCTAGTGATGACAATCCACCTGTTGTTTATTCCAGGTATGGTATTAGTAATTTCTTATTTAGGAACTATTTATTAATTCCTGTCACTGAATATTATCTTGCTACAACAGTAGTCCATATGAATTAGTAAAAACTGTTATTTAGCAAGTGAGGACTTGAGAAAGTCAAGAAGTTAAAAATTTGATTTTTATTGTATAAATTAGGAAAAGGAGTGATCAAGTAAGGCAGTCCCAAAAATTACCTGTATGTGTCTTGGCAGTCTTAACGGAACTTAAAAATGAAGATCACTGATGTATGAACAGAAAAAATGTTAAGATTTCTAAATATTCTGTAGTGATAATTTCTGTGATTCCACTTGCAGATTGTGTATCTCCCATCATAAACTTATTTATTAAATGAACCCATTAAACCCTCAAAGCATGTTAAATTAAAAAAGCTAAATTAAAATTTGGTTTTCATCAAGTATTTTTAATAGTAACGTTGTATTCCAGAGTTTCCTAGCCTTCTTTAAAGTGTCGCTGGACGGTGTAATAAGGTACCACTCTGGAATGGAAAAAAAAAAAAAAAATTCTTAACATTGCCAAGATTATGAAATAGTCGATAAAGATGCATCATTTTTAAGTACAGATAATATTAATTAATCTTAGGCCTTTCCATCTATTGCTATTGCAGGAGACTCCATCATACAGTGAAGAAGAGGAAGCAGATACTTTGTTGTGCTACTGAACAGGTAGAAGTTTCTCAAGGGTTGAATGTTAGAAGGCTAAATCCTATGGAAACACTGTTGGCAGAGAACTGGTTGGAAGACAAAAATGAAACACTGCGTTTTCATGTGAGTCTACCTCATATTGCATGTTATTAGGTCCACATGTATTATTCATTGCATATAGATGTGTGCCTAGCAGTGATGATCGTAACCATATTTTCAGAAAAGCAATCAAGCACTTAGATTAAATACCAAGAAACAATGTCATGAAGTTATATTTTTCATGCAATATTTATGATCACAAACACCCAGGAATCTAAATCCTTTGAAGATCCATTTTAGCATCAACATACTCTTTCCTTCTCCCTGCCACAAACTTTGAAAAAAGTCTGGAGAAGAAAAAAGGGAGAGGCAGAAGGAAAGGAAGCACAAATTCCCATAAAAGAGATCTTGTTTTTACTGTCTTGTCTCAAAGGATTAATGACATACTCATAAGTGTAATACATATCTATGTATCTTTGGAACACCAGAGACAGCACAACATATTTCCTTGAACTTACTCTGTTTCCATTTACACTACAAAGACATGCTGCAGAGAACAGGTGTGTGCTGGGTCCCAGCTCTGGTGGACCTCAATGAGCGACAGAGTCTTAAGTATCATGAAAAATGATACTTCCCTGGAGTGATTTTCTTCATCCTGTAAATCTGCAGAGAATGTTGAAAAACACTGTTCCAAAAACCTTGAAACAAACAAAAAAATTGCTAAAACAGACAGGATATTTCTCAGTAGAGATAGAAAGGATTTCTTGTAAAATTTTGCTTCAGATGGCAAAGTTTCACTCTTCTGCATAGCATGACTCAGAAAGTCCAGTAGTCCCTGACCTGTCAACACTTGCCAAACTTGCTGGCACTGGGAATTCTGGAGACAAATTTAAATGTCAAGTCAAACCACAGCAGTTTAACATTCTTTACTTGCAAGATTATTTAAACTGGTTTCACCCTTAATTCTTGAAAAACTTATTACTGCTTCTAGTTTCCAAAAAAATGGAGAAATTTGTTAAAATTAGGAAATATGGTTTTACTTCTTTTTAACCCCCAAAATTATAGACTTCAAGAGCATCTGCAAGCCAAGTGGCAGACTGACACATATGTATTCCTCAGTTGTGTTCCTTTGTGCTCTTTCTTTATGCAATGTCATTGGCTACATGGATGCTTGAAGAGCGAAGTAGCAGCTGATTAAGCGTTCATCAAGTATTTCTAGGGCAGACCTTTCTCTATGTCATTCTAGCATCATGCTGCTGTGATGTATTAGAGAATAATAAATATGCTAGAAACCAGCATTACTTGGAAAGAATGCAGCTACATTTTTTCTGGTGATGTTGCATTGACAATTTATTGACAATTACAGATTAAGTTTCATTTAATTAATCCGGGTTTTTTCTTGTGCACTGGACTTGTGCAATAACCTCTTTATGTGCTTGATTCAGCAGCCTTTGGGTTCTTAGAGCTCAGGGAAATATATCAGAAAGACTCTTAAGGACTATTTTTGTTCTTCTTTAGTTGTCTTTGTATAGAATACGACAAAAACTTTTTGGGAAAACACATCACCTCTTTGAAGGTGAAGATGTAAATACTTAGTCTAACACTATAGTGTCCTGTGCTCTTGTAATATCCTGAGACCTTACAGGTTTATTTTAACAGTCAGACCTTGAAATATTTTTTTCAAATTTTTTCTTTCTCCTTTGCACCTTTGAAAAGCAAGAGACTAGAATTTGTTCTACCTCTCCATTGCCCAGTGGTAGTTCCTGTGAAAAATTCACTTATCTAAATTTCCTTATCATAGTGGCAATGATTGTGTTAAACACAACGTCCATTCTCACAGCCTGACACTTGGGGATCACCAAATCTACCATCTCCAAGCAGACAGTAAAGGATATCATCATCATTTGTGTGACATTATGTTAGCTGGAGTTGTTCTTGTGTGAAAATGTTATCTTTTGGGAATACCCAGGAACAGTTGGAGAGAGCGAGAGGGAAGAATTTCTTTGTAAAATGGTCAATCATTACTGCTTTTTCTTGCCTTTGAGCATTTGCACACATAATTTGGTAATTAGCAGATTTAATTACTTTCTGATGCTGAGGATTAAGTAGTCTGCCCTGCTTGCCACTCTCAGAGCTATTAGTGTGCATGTCATCAAAGTCAATTGAGTCCATTTCAGTACTATTGCCTATTGCTCATCTATTTCCCTTTCACTAAGTAAACACTCCAGGATGCCTGAGAACAGAGCACGTATCAAGGGTTCCTAAGGCCCCTTTTTGTCTCTGCAGTCTACAGTAGATAATTTCAGGATAATCACACCCAGTTCTTTTACTTTGGAAGATATTACATAGTAAAATGTAATCAACCAACAAAGTTCACAAATTTATCAGTGTTCAATACTTTTTTTCTGACACAGTGGCAATAAATAATTATTACAGAAAGCATGACAAAGTCACTTGAGCATACAATCAGAAAACAGAACTCAGATACAGTGTTAAAGCCTGTGAAGTCATGTGTGTTTAACTTTAGTTTCTGAAGTCAGCTACGACCATTCCTACCTTCTATTTACCCTCTTATTTACAGCCATCTGCATGTTGCCTTCATTAGTCTTGAAGTCACTTGAAGCTGAAACAAAAATGCTGGGGTTTAGCATGCTTTTTCTGAATTTCTGTGTTTAGCTTATTGAACTGAAATTCCTTACTACATGTATGCCAATGTGCTATGCTCTTTCATATCACCTAACATATGTACTAGAGTTGAATATTGACTGGTTAAGCTTCTTACAATCAGTGAATGTCTATATGGTGTCAAATTATACTATTTCCTTATTCTGAAACATATGGACATACTATCAAAACACAAAGTATCGAAACAAATGCTTTCCACTGGAACAAGACAGCATAAATAGTGTTTTAATTTAGCTCTCCAAAAACCAGTTTGGATTTGCACTAGGGAAAACTACAAAGGATTCATTATTTCAATGCATCGTTTGAAGTGGCAAGGACTTTATAAAACTCAGTGGGTAATAAAATGAAAAATGAAGTTTAGTGTAGATAGGTATCAAATAACATCAAACAAAAATAAGACTTCATATGTAAAGTGATGGGTTCAGAGCTGACTGTTACACTCAGGAGTGAGATCACGATGTTATGACTCACAGCTCCATAAAAGCATCAGTTTAGTACTTAGCAGTTGTGAAAGAGCAACCAAATGTTAGAAATTATTAGAAAAGAAAGAGAACAAAACATGGTTTAACCAATTCTCCAGTACTGTGTGCATAATATAGAAAATGAAACTCTGATTGTCCTATTCTTACACTTCTCCATAAGCATCTTTGTTGGCCATCATGGAGGCTAAGACACATAATTAGATGATGCTTTAATTTGTCCCAGTACTTCCCCATATTTATGATGTTATGTTTTGATATTTAGATTAATTGACATACGGAATTATTTAAATTAACTTCAATGAGCAACTAAGAAAAGTGTAGGCACAAGTCACTACAGTAGTCAGCAATGTAATGAAGAAATACTGAAATTAATTTTTAAATAGCCAGTAGAAATTTTGCCCCTGTGCATGCTGTCTGATTAATGTCACTTTGACTTTAAGTTCATTCGTCCTACATCTCCAAACTAGGTATACTTACAGTGTAATGCAATTGTTTTCTGTTTTGCACTTTTGAACAGATGAGTTCAGGTGTATTAACTACCTGATCGATCCTTGTGACAGTCCACATTGACTCATCTGTTGAAAAACTTTCAGGTTAGAACTTCCAGCTCTGCAAAATGTTGCCCTTGCTATAGGAACAGCAACATGTGGCCACTATTCCACCAGTCAAGACGGAGGTTGCTGGCTAGAGTTTATGTAGTAAATTCCATGAGACTGGATTTTGACAGTTCTTTACCAAAGTCCAGGTTCTCCTAAATACAAGGCAGTTTTCAAGCTAATATTGCAGCATTAATAATTAGATAATACAGACTTTTGTGCAAGCTTCGCTATGAGTTAATATGATAGCAAGGGCACGTTCTTTATACCCAGTAACAAGATTTCTTTTACATTGCCGAACTCATGCTTTAAACCATAAACATAAAACTGGAGTTAATTCCCAAAGAAGCACTCCATTGTTAACAGATGTATTATGAATACAGAAGCTTTTATCTCTCATTTTAGACACTGTCAAAGGCAGGTCGTAGCCATGACAGATATATGGTCTGATTCAGGATATTCTTGTCTGTGAAATATTAAGACAGACTCCTCCTCTATTCCACCCGCCCACCTGCAATTGTCTCTAAAAGGGAAGAATAGCAATACTGAAAAAAAATACCATGCAGAACAATAGGAGATTCAGCTGATGTTAGTAAAGATTAGTTTGTTTTGTTCCTACTTATTTCATGCACTAACATGGTTAAGGATGTTGATTTTGTCAATAAGCAGATGTTCCATATTATGTCTTTGAGGCTAACAACCATTTTTATTTTCTTCTCTAAGTTTATAATAGCACAAGAACCCAAAGATAAAATTTCAACCTCTTATGTGCAATTGGGTGCATAATGCCTCCATTATTATTGTCATTATTATTCTTATCCTATTAGCTGCTTTACCTTGAGCTAATATGAAATTTCAGAGCTATGGGAAATCAATGGGGCAAAAGTTTCTCATGGTACCACAAACAATTACTGTTGATTTAGGTAGAATCAGATAGATAGTATGCATAAAGAGGCTAAAGGAAAGAAAATTCATCTGTTATTGGATATCTGCTAAGTTGTTTGCAGAGATGGGTGTGAACTGTAAGGAAGAAAAAAGCTTGTTTATCGAGTTCATGTAACTGGAATAAAACTTACTTTCATCATAATTAGCTGTAGCCTTGCATATTGGCTGCACACTTTAGACTTGACCAAAGCTTTATATTGTCTTCCACTTCAGTGTTTACTGCCTGATTGTACATGTACACGTAAGTGTATGCTTCCATACCTCAAATCCTTCCATTAATTTGATTTTGTAACTCTTGTCACCTGCTGAGAGGAGGGATCATGTGCTACAAATCGTACCCACATTCTGATCAAGAAAATATCCAGTCTTTTTGCCTGAGGAGAAAAGAAGATGTGAGGGAAGGAAACTCCTTGATCAGACTATTTTTCCAGTGCCCCTCAAGGAAATTACAT
>VZTS01001932.1:0-18424 GCA_013400795.1 Pluvianellus socialis
CCACCCCGAGCCACCCCCCGTACCTGTGCCTCCACCTGCCAGCGGGAGATGGAGGTTTTGCCGTCGTAGCCCGGGCGGAACTGGAGGGTGACGGAGCGGGGTCCGATGTTGGAGATGCCCAGGTTGGTGGGCGCACCAGGGAGCTCTGCGGAGAGAGGGCAGGGTGGGTGGCACCAGCCACTCGCCCCCAGCACCGGCGGCAGCCCGCTGGCATCCCCGTGCCGCTGCGCTCACCTGGTGGCACCCCCGAGGAGATGGTGGAGGAGGAGACCCGGCCCTGGCCCTTGGAGGTCATGGCGGCCACCTCGATGGTGTAGGTGGTGAGGGCGGTGAGGCCGGTGACGCGGTACTCCAGGGTGACGTTGGGCAGGTAATGTGTCACCCGCGTGTTGGTGCGGTTGTACTCCTCCCAGGAGATCCGGTAGCCTGGAATGCAGCCGTCAGCCCCCCTCACCACCCACCCCCAGGAGCTGAGGGGGCCGGGGGAGGTGCTGCAGGGTGGGAAGGGGACCGGGGTGGGAGATGCTGTAGAGTGGGAAAAGGACTGGGGGGAGACGCTACGGGGTGGGAGACGCTACGGGGTGGGAGACGCTACGGGGTGGGAGACGCTACGGGGTGGGAGACAGGGGAATGATGCGGGAGCCGGGTACCCACCGGTGCTCCCTTACCCGTCAGGATGCCATTCTTCTCCACCGGCTCCTGCCAGCTGACCTTCAGGGACGTGTCCAGAATGTCACTGAAGCTGAGATGTCCCACGGGGCCAGGCACTGCCCAAAGACACCCAAGGGCAGGAGCCCTCAGCACCCATGGGACCCCCTCAAGGAGTAAGCATGGAGGGGGCTCCCCTTGGATGGGGCTTCCTGGCGCTCGGCAGCACCCCCTTCCCACGTCCCCCGTCTCGGGGCTGCTCCCACCCTCCCCAGGAGCTGCACATGGGCAGGGTCCGTCCCGCGGGAACGCAGAGCCTCCCCGTACCGTCCTCGTGGGTGCGCACCAGCTGGGGGGGGCTGCGCGGGCCGTCCCCCGGCGTGGTGAAGCACAGCACCGAGGTGAAGTACTCGGCGAATTTCCGCAGTCCCGCCACGTAGCCCACGTGGACGCTGTCCTGGAAGTTGGGCCGCACCGTCACCACCGTCGCCTCCTCCTCGTGCTCCGGCTCCCAGGCGATGAGCTGCGGGGAAGGAGGAGCTGGGACGCCGGCGCCAAGCACCGACGTCCCCACCCTGCACATCGGTACCACAAACACCGTCCCCCGGGCACCTCCAGCCGCCTCTTATTTATTTGGAGTTGATTAAATATCAATTAACAGTGCAGGGAACACTTGATGCCTTTAACAGCGCGTGTTTACCCGTATGAGCCGATACGGAGCGCACACTTTGTGATTAACTCCCATTGATAACAGCGCGTAATCGCCTGCTCGCCTGCGTTTAGGAGGGATGTTTGGGCATTTAATTGGTATTGTGCAAGATAGCCTATAGCAACTTAATTAAATACTAATTAGGCCCTAAAAATACTAATCAAAAATACTAAGTGGCATCTAATAAGAATGTTAAATATCCTACTTGCTCTGGTTATCTCATTCAGCGGCAATTAAATTCCTGAACTTCTTTTGAGTGGATTAAGAAACAAGTTTAATGTTTTAATTCAATTTAATTAATGTAAATTTGAATTAATTGCAATTTGGAATTAATTACAGAGCATGGGAGACTCCGAGCCCATGCAAGTGTTAAATCTCAGTAAATATTATTTTTGCAGTCAGGACAGAACCAATTAAAATCTGGGGTTTTGGCGAGGAGGAGTTGAGCCAGTGTGTGAAGGTCGGCCGAGGACTTTCCCCCCCGGCTGCCCCGTTTTTGGGGAGACCCGCGGAAATCGCCCCTCACCTTGTACCCCTGGTTGATGCCGTTGATGAACTGGGGGCTGGGGGGGTTCCAGGTGAAGCGGATGGTGGTGGAGTTGGTGGCCTCGGTCTGCACGTTTCCCGGGGGCACCGTAGGGACTGCCGGGAGGAAGGGACAGCTCACAGCGGCTCCAGCTCCGCAAGGTCCCCTCCATCCATGCCCTCCCCCCCATGCCAGCCCCCTGGGACCCTGAGCACCCAGGATGGTGCTCCAAGATGCCTCTGGCTGGGCCAGCCCTGCCCGGCTCTGCAGCCCCTGCTCAACCCTCCCCAGCAGGTCCCAGTTCCCCGGGGTCTCCCAAACCCAGCCTCCTGCCACCCGTCCCCATCACCCCACGGCACAGGCTGTCACTGCTGGGGCCAACACCAAGCCCCTGCCTGTCCCTGCCCGTCCCTGCCTACCTCCCTGCAGTGTCCACTCGGTCACCTTCATGCTGTACACCCCCAGGCCGGCACTGTTGTATGCCGCCACCTCGATCTCGTAGTTGGTCCAGATGATGAGGTCCTCCAGGAGCAGGTTGTTGACGTCGGCGTTGGTGATGTTCTTGAACTGGTAGCCCACGGGCAGCCCGGCCAGGCAGTACCTGGGGACCAGGGGCTGTCAGAGCTGCCTGCGATGCTGGGGATGGGACACCCGGGCTCCCCCACCGGTGCCTACCGGATGATGTAGCCCTTGAGGATGCCGTTCTGGTGGCTCTCGGGCGGTGGCTGCCACTGGATCATGATGGACTGGTTGGTGCGGCCGCTGGCAATGACATTCTGGGGGGGAGCGGAGGGGGGCTCCTCGGGCAAGGACACCCTACGGGGGATGAGGCAGGGGTGAGCACCCAGGGCCACCCACCCCGCCGGGACCCCCGGACGCGGCTCACCTCTCCATGTCCTTGCTGAACTGCCCCCTGCCCACGTCGTTCACGGCGCAGAGGCGGAACTGGTAGGAGCGAGCAGGGACCAAGCCCCGCACCACCACCGAGGTCAGCTCGGGGTCCACGCTGGCCAGCAGCACAGTCCAGGGTGCATCTGTGAGCAGGGAGAGGGGGACAGCAGGGTGGAGGAGCTGACCTGCAGGACACCAGGGTCCCCTGCCCGGCTAATGAGTCCCAAGGTCCCTGCAGCATCCCTTGCCCGCTGCCCTGGAGCGATGCTGGACACCAAACTTCGCGCAGTGCCAGCGGTGCCGGGGAGGTGGGAGCAGCCCCTTACTGTTCTCGGAGACCTCCACGACGTAGCGGAGCAGGGGGCTGTTGCCGTCAAAGGGCTTGGCCCAGGTGAGATTGATGGCCCGTTTCTCCAGGGGGCTGAGGGTGGCCACGGGGCTCTCGGGGGCGTGGGGGAGCTGCCTGGACAGGGGGTTATGGAGGGGACGGTCAGGGCCAGGGAACAGCCAGGGGTGCCAGCGGGGATGAGGGGGGTCTCACCGGACGCGGAGGTGGGCGCTGCGCGAGTCGTTGCCCCCGGCCGAGACCACCTTGCAGGTGTAGGTGCCGATGTCACCCGACCAGGTCTGGGAGATGTGGAGGGTGCCCATCTCGTCCAGGCGCACCCGCGGGCCACTCTCCGGGCTCAGCGGCGCCCCGTCCTTCTCCCAGACGTACCTATGCCGGGGGAGGGGGGGACACCCAGGAGTGCTGGCACCCTGCGGCCCCCCACAAGGGGAGAGGACCAGGGGTCCCAGTGGTGTGCCAGGTTCCCCGCGCACAGGGCACCAGGTGGCACTGCAGGACCACCAGCGCAGGGCTGGGGATGGTGGCACCCACCGTCCGCCCGCTCCCTCCCCAGGCAGGCAGGGAGGCAGCAGTGACAGCAGGCAGCCAGGGGGTGCCCGGACCCCCCAACCCTCCCAGCCCCATCACACCCACCTGACGTCCACGCTGGGGTCATGGGTGACCCCGCAGCTCATGACCGCCTTGGTCCCCTTGATGACGCTCTGGTCCTGCGGCGGGTCGGTGATGCGTGTCCTTGCTGCGAGGGGACAGGATGAGGCACTGGCACTGCCCGGAGGGCTGCGGGGGGTGGCATCGGCAGGGGACAGCCCAAGTTTGCACCCATCCAAATGACCCGCCACGTGCCAGAGCCCATCCTCGGCGCCCCCAGAGAGCTCCATCCTGCACCACGCGTGGTGCGCGGCAGCGTCCACTGCCCGTGGAGCTGGCAGGGTCGCAGGCAGAGCCTGGCCGTCGCGGCGCTGGGTGACACGGGCGCGCTGGGGGGTGCCTTACCCCAGACGACCAGGTCGGCAGAGGCCTCATCCACGCCGCGGGAGTTGGTGGCCAGGCAGGTGTAGGTGCCGGCGTCGGCGAGGTGCGCGGGGCTGACGAGGAGGCTGCCCGACTCCAGCAGGGTGAAGCGCGGGAGCTGCACCGAGCCGCTGGCCAGGACCCGCTCCCCTGGGTGACACGGTGAGCCCCGTCAGCTCCCAGCACCCCAGCCATCGGCCAAGCCTGGTGGCCACAGAGCCCAGTGGCCGTGGAGCTCCAAGAGGGGGCTCTAGAGCGTGTGGACAGGGCAGGCGCACGGCCGGGGGGCAGCCGGTCCTGCACCCCAGTGTCCCCAGTCCCTTTACCTTTCTGCCATGTGATGGCCGGGCGCGGAGCCCCCGAGGTCTCGCAGTTGAGGATTACGGACATGCCATCAATCACCGTGCTGTCCTGGGGACCCCTGGTGATGTTGGGGGCGATGCCTGCGAGGCGGACAGACGCACAGACGCCACTGAAGCCCTTCCTCACGCTCCCAGGGCACGGGGGATCCCATCCCCACAGGAGGATTTCCTGGGGTTCCCAAGTTCCCCGTGGAGCCCAGCTGGGGGGTCCCAAGCACATCCCACCCGCTGCCCGGGCTCCAAGGCAGTGAGGGGGGCTGGCACCTACTGGTCACAGCCAGGTACGTGGTGGTCTGCACCTCGCCGGCTGCGTTGCGGGCGAAGCACTGGAACATGCCGGTGTCATCGGGGACCAGCCCGCTGATCTGTAGGCTGCCGTCTGCCAGGAGCTGGAAGCGGGACAGCTTCTCCAGGCGGATGAGAGCGGCATCCTTGTACCAGGACATCTCGGGGGGCGGCACGCCTGCAAGAGCCAGGGCTGTGTCAGGCGCTGGGCTGTGGTGGCACGGGGAGGGCGGCTGGAGGGCGGCTCACCTTTGGCTTGGCAGGGGATGGCCACCACCTTCTCCATCTCGGCCGTGATGTGCCTCTCCGGCTCCTTGATGAACTGTGGCGGCTCTGCAAAGGGAAGCCCGGCGATGGGCAGGGGATCGCGCTAGAGCCGGGGTCCTCCACACCCACCACAAAACCACCCCCAGTGGCTCCCGCCCGTCGCTTCCCCTCCCAGCCCCGGGGCTGAGACTGCCCCAACTCATTGCACGCGTGGTTTCGGCTGCCCGCAGGCAGGGTCTCACCCAGGACGGAGAGGTAGGCGCCCTCGGCCACGGCGGGCACGCTGCTGCTGCGGAGCACGGCCTCGCACTCGTAGTAGCCGCTGTCGCTCAGCGCGGGGTTGAGGATGGTGAGCCGGCGGCTGTAGTCGCTGATGCCGCTGGAGAGGGGCACCCCGTCCTTCTTCCAGACGATGTGCAGCTTGATCAGTGGCCTGGGGGGGGGCCAGCAGCACGTCAAGAGCCGGCCCCAGCCCCCATCGAGCCTCCCACCTCCCTCCATCCCGCAGGACCCAGGAGCGCCAGTGGGAAGGGACCTGGGGGCAGCCAGCCCTGGGGCCGGGCGATGCCAACAGGGACATGCCCCATCCCTGTCCCGTCCTCCCCCGCCGCTACTTGCCTGGCATTGGCCACGCACTCCATGGTCACCTCCGAGGTCCCGGCCACCACGCTGGTGTTCCTGGGTGGGACAATGATGGTGGGTGCGATGGGATCAGCTGGGCCACCCACGTCTGGGGAGAAGGAGGCCAGAGGGACAGCCATCAGCACCCATTGCCCCCTGCTCACCCCCGGGGTGCCCCAGCCCCCAGCGAGGCTGGTGGGGCACCCAAAGCCCCCTGCCGGCTCTGCCTGGGATGGAGAAGACAAAGGTGGCAGGGACCAAAGGGACACGGGCTCCACTCTCCCGTGGGAAGGATGCAGAGCACCAGCCCATCACCTTGGCATCAGGTGCCGCCACAGTTCTCCCTTCGCCCTCTCCTCCCGCGGGAGCCCGTGGCACCCCATGGCACCAGCCCGGCCCCAGCTGGCATGGCAGCGCGCCGCGACCGGCAGGGAGGAGGGAGAAGGGGAGTATATAAAGCAAAATGATTGCAACAATAAAAAACCCTCATGTAGGCGCTGTAAAAATGCGATCGGCTTGAAAGCTGCTGATATAGCTGAATCCATAAACATGGGCTCCGGGTTGTTTATTGCGCACCAGGACGCCGAGGTACAGAAAAACAGATTAATGGGGCAGGAGGGGAAGGGGGACAGGCACAGCCCTCCGTGGAAAGGGATAACCCCGCCATGGAGCAGCAGGAGGGGAGATGGGATGAGAGTACCAGCAGGGCTGACGCCACTTTGGGGCATCTTCCCCGGGACAGGCTGTCACCACCTGAGCCCCTCGGCCAGGAGCCGAGATCCCCAAGGGGACCGGAGGGACGGGGCTACAGGGTGTCCCCCAGGCAGCGGCTGATCCGGAGCAACGTGGGTTGAGAGGGGAACGGGGCCGCGAGCGGAGCAGGGTCTCCCGCAGCAAAGCTGCTCCCCTTGGGGCTGCCCCGCACCATCCCGCAGCCCAGTCCCGGGGCACGGCTGGATCCAGCCCCGGCGGCGGGGGCGGCTCTGCCCGGGATGCAATTAGTGCCTGCAGCACAGCCCAAAGTGCCTAAATAAATTTTGAGGCGGCTGAACTGTTAAGTCAGCAGAAGCCGGAGCCTCCGAAGAGATTTACTGCAAATTAAAGTTGGGGGCGAGCCAGGCGGCGCGGGGGGAGCGGGGCCAGGGGGGGCGATGCCCCCTGCACTCACTGGCCACGGTCAGCGTGATGGGCTGGCTCGTCTTGTTGTCCCCGTTCTTGTCATTCACCGCCTGCACGTAGTAACGTCCCGCGTCCGGGGCCACCGTGGAGAGGATGACGAGGGTGTTCTCCAGCGTGATGGCTCTGCGGGGACAAGGCGGAGGCGTGAGATGGGGATGCAGCACAACGGGGACACTGACGCGGGGAGCTGGGACCCTTGTTCCCCACCCAGCACCCACACCGGCCTCGGGGCACCCACGTGGGACAGGCAGGACCCCCAGCCTTCCTCAGCCTGCCCCAGCCACTGAACAGGAAGAGCTGGGACCGTGCTGGGACCAAGCCCCACACCCCCCCGTGCCAAGCACAGCACATCAGACGGTGCAGATTAATAGGACTTTTTTTTTTTTTGACTACTTTTCTTTTTTTTTGGTGGAACAATCTAATCTGCTGGAAACATAAAATGGTTTGGGGAATATATTTTTTACCATTAAATATGAGATAAAGGAGTTTTATCTCCTCAATCCTGCTTTGCAAATAGAAAGGAGACCAGTTCAATTCCTGCATAACGCGGGTTACAAATTCAATTCCCGCACGCCGCGTCTGCCAGTGCCGGGCTTACTGCTCCAGTGGCACCGGGGCTTGCCGCAGCCCCTTGGGGACACCTGGCACATGCATGTGCCGTGCCCGGGTCTGTCACATCGGCTGCCACTCCCGCACGTGCCGCGTCCCTTTCGCCCGCCGTCCTCCCTCTTATTTTCATTTTTCTAAAAAATTCATTTCCCCAGTGACAAACAGAGCCATTAGTCGCCGAGCCCGTCCCCGGGTTTTAGCACGATGTGCTCAAGACGCCTGTTCAACATCCTTATTGCAAGGACAACAGCAGCCGAGGGAAACGCGGCCCCTCCGGATGCCGAGGGGACTCACATGCGGCTGCTGGGGGAGATCTTCCGTCCATCACGAAACCAGGTGACCTGGGGCTGGGGGAAGCTGGCGATGTGGGGCGCACGGATGACGGCCGCGTCCCCGTGGGACACGCTCTGCTGCGTCTCGCTGTCCTCGAAGCTCCCCATGTCTGCGAAACGTGCGGGAGACCCACGTCAGGGGCTGGGGAGGGGCTGGAAACGCGCCTGGGGACCCAGCAGGGTCCGGTCCCAGGTCTGGCTGGAGGCCACGGGGATGGGCTCCCCCAGGGGATGCAGAGGGGCTGCCCTGGGGTCTGCTCTCTGCTCCCCCCTCGGCTGGGGCGGCTCAGCGGGCACAGGGCACGGGCTGGGGGTGGGCTTGCACTCGCTCCAGGATCCGTCCCTGCAGTACCCGGAGCCACGTGGCCCCCACACCAGGCTGGAGACTCCTGCCCATGTGCCCCCCACCAAGGACGGGCACCACCACAGCGAGGAGGGCTCAGTCCCGGGGCTCCCCGGCATCTCTCCCTGTCCCACGCCACGGCTCAGCGCCGGGAGCATCCCGGCACGACCTTGGCTCTACAACCCGCTGCCTCCGTCCTGCCCAGGCACTCGCCAGCTGGAAGCGCGCAGCAGCTGGGGGAAGCAGAGGGAAGCAGGGTGCACGGGGAAGGGGGTGGGGGATTTTTATTGACTTCCCTTAATTGCTGTAATTAAAAACATGTAAAGAATCTTTTTTTAACGACTTTGCCATTATCATTAGTTGTTAGCACAGCTGCCTTATTAATTTCTCATTAGCTTCCTGATTTGTCATTGCTCCTCAGGAAGGGGTCTGTGGGGATGGGACTGGGAGGATCCCGGAGCAGAGGGGTGACAGAGAGGGGCGACTCTCCCGGGGCGCAGGGCCAGCGTCCTGGGACTCAGCACCCTCCTGTCCTGCTTAAAAGCCCCGCGGTGCCTCTGCGTCACCCCCCAGCGCAGACCCCCGGGGTCTGACCCGTCTGGTGCAGGTCTGCTTGTTTGCAGGATCCGTGCCGAGCCTCCCGCCTGGCTGCCCGGCTGCTCCGGCGCTGATGGATGCGGCCGCTCGGCCCTGCACGCTCCTGTTTGCTCCCAGTAACGATCATAAACGGTGTTTGCTTTAAGCGCTTGATGCAGCCGGGGAGGAGCCGGGGCTGTTTGCGCACTGCAAAGTGTTTCGCTCCTCCGGGGAGCCAGAGCCGCCTGCTCGGATGTGATGCCACGGGTTTCCCGGCCCCGGCGCTCTCTGCCCGCACCCCACGCTCTGCCCTGCCCATGGGGTGCCCCCCAGCACCCCCAGCCACCACGGCCCGACCGGGCAGCGGGAGCAGCAGAGGCAGGAACAGCCCCGTCCCTGCCAGCGTCACCCCAGGGATGCTCTGGACTCGCGCGTGCTGGCCACGGGCTGCACCGTGCACCCGAGCCGTCCCGCGGCACCGTGGGCTGGGTGTCCCCAGCTGGTCCCCCGCCGAGCGGGGCTGTCACTTACAGGCCACCTGCACCTCGGTCTGGCGCTGCAGCAGGGCTCCCATCCGGTTGCGGACGATGCAGCGGTAGAAGCCGGCATGCGTGCGGTCCAGCGACGTGATCATGTACCTGCGGGAGAGCGCAGCCACCTCAGGACACACCATGACTGACCGCCACCCACCCCAGTGGCACAGGGGGACATCCGAGTGCGTGGGACAGCCCCCGGCAGAGGCTGCGGGTCTTACACAAGCCCCCCATTTACTGCCGGGCAGCGACCCCCGTGCCAGGTGCCAGGCATTCCCCAAGGAGCAGCTCCTGGAGGGGTGTGTGTGCACGCCGGTGCCTCTCCGTGCAAGCTCGTACGTGTGCGCGCACACGCGCACGCTGGGGAGGCAACACAGTGGCCCTCGCCGCCGCAGAGGGACTTGCGGCCGGGCACAGCGGAGCTGCATTCACCGCACCGAGCACTCGGCATGAGCCGCCCGCCATCGCCCGCCCGGTGAGTCACCGCCGTGAGCGGGAGGCGCTGGGCAAAGTGGCTTTGAGCTGGCAAAAGCGGAGGCGGCTGTCGGGGACCTGCCACCCGCCGTCCTGACCCCTGCGCCGAGCCCCGGCGCAGCGCGGCAGAGGCACACCGGGGTCTGCCGGTGTCGCTCCACCTCGGCCCCACGCATGGCTGAGCCCAGCACCGCTCTGATTAGCCGGATCTGAGCCGCCTTATCATCCCCAGGCCCAGCTGCTGCTCTTATCAGCAGCCAGCGCCAGCAGCTGATAAGCAGATAAAGGAAATAACCACGTCTCTACTCACTCATGGCCCCCGAGCATCGCCGGGGTCCCCAGGCTGGACCCCGCCGCCACCAGACCTCCCCCACCCCCAGAAGGGATGCAGGCACCCCCCAAAATGGGCTGGACCCCCCTTCACCAGCCTCGCAGGTGGGTGACCCTTGGGGGGATGAGCAGGCACCGCAGCATCGCCTTCCCCGATGGGGAGCGCTCCGAGATAAAGCAGAAAGGGAATAACTAACTAAGCTCAACCCTCCTTGCTCAAAATCTAATCTTGCATTAAAACCTGCCGCGGGCTGTTTCGGCAGAGCTTTGTTTGTTCTTTTGATAACTGAGCGTAAATTAAACTTTCATAAGACAGGAGAAGCACGTTGCCTCTGCCGCGAAGGGCAGCAGCCCCCTGTGCCCACCTCCCCGGTGCGGGAGATGGTGCCGGGGACACGGGGCTCCCGCCTCGCCCGGTGGCACCACCGAGCCGGGGTGGGCACAGCGGGGCTGGCGTCAAACCTGCGGACACCCACCCACCCACCCACCCACCCACGTGGCGTGCCAGGGGTCACCCGTCCCCGTGGGAGAAGGGAAGATGCCCTTTGGGAATGAGTCCTTGAGTGTCACAGCTGATATTTAAAAGTGATCCCCAGAGGCTTTAAATAAGATATTTCAATTCCACAGAGCTGTCAGGAACTGATGCGGACACCAGGAATAATGGGCCCGCTCTCCTTGTGGTGTCCTCGTTAATAAATCACATGCACACGCAGTGACTCCTAAACACACGCACACGGATGGACGGACGGACAGATGGACGGACGCTCGCTGATGCTCACCTGCCTGCTCAGCAGCGGAGGGGCACAACGTGGTCCCCTGCTCTGCGCATCCCCCTGCCACGTCCTCGCTGCCACGTCCCCTCCAAACCCTCCTCCTGGGGAAGCCCCCGGCACAGCGCACGAGCCCCCTGTGGGACCCAAACCGCCCCCACCCTTGGGGGTCACACGCACCCACGCACGAAGCACCCACCGATGCACGGCCCCGCTGCGGCGCCTTGTCCCCACACGCTGGGAGCTGGGACACCTCCGTGGGCACAGGGAGCCTTTGCCCCTGCAATGGGGACACCCCTGCAGCCCCAGTTACCAGATCCTGGTCCCCACACCCCCGGAGCCGGAGGAGCTATTACGGAGCTTTCGCACACACCTAAGCGGCTGAAAATAGCCCGGAGGAGAAAGGAAATCAATTACCGGGCGCAGCCTGGCCCGCAGTCATTAACCAAATACGAGCAGAGATTTTGTTCTCTGCTGCTCGGCTTCCACGGAGCCTTTTATCCAAAATCGCTCTGGTTTTATTCCCTTCCCCCACCACGCCTGGCTGTAAGGGGTAACCGCTCTCACCCCCCATGCCGCGGGCAGGAGGTGGAGGGGTGAAGCCCCCAGCCCCAGCACCCACCGCAGACCCCCCGGTGCGAGCAACGGGAGCTGCCACGAGCCACGGCTGCTCCTCCATCACCAGGAGCTCCTGGCTCCACCGCGCCATCCAAGCCGGCGGCTCCTCCGCTTGGGGCTGATCCTGCCACCCGGTGCCCGCGGGCGCTGCCCCACCCAGGTGGCTTTGCCCATCCACCAGCCCGGAGACACGTCTTGCAGCGCGCGAGCCGGGACGGAGGTCTGGCCGCGCTCCCGCCGCAGCCCTCGCTGCTGACTCCGCTGCTCCAGGGGCTCCTTTGGTTTGTTTTTAAAGAGGGCAGTTGACAGGGCATCATCATCTGTGGGGAAAAGCACTTCCGAAGCGAGGACTGACCCAGGCTTCGGAAAAACACACTGATGGAAAACAGCAGCGGTCTCCAGGCTCGGTCAGGAACCGGCTGTGCCCCGCTCAGCCCCGGGGTCAGGAGGGGCTCCGGAGGGTGCCGGGGGACCGGTGAGTTTGCAGAAGCCAGCGGAAGACTTTGGCAGCGGATCGATCTGACAGACGGACGGGCTGCACGTCGGGAACGGCAACCTCCTATTCCATCCACCCAGCAGCTCCAGCACCGCCAGGCAGGACGGGACGGGGCACAGCACCGCCATCAGCCATGACACCCCCCCCTTCCCCCTCGCCACGCAGCCCTGGCGAGGCAGCGGCAGCACCGACACGCTCGGCACGCCGGGCCGCACGCTCCGCCTTGTCGTTGTAGGGCTGCTCCCGGCGCAGCGAAGCTCCTGCGCTCCGGCAGAGCGATGCCCCAGCCTTGGCTGGCGCTCCCGGCTCTATTATTGTGGGGCTGCTGAGAAGCGTGGGGCTGACGCTGCCGAATTATTATTAGATTGAGGGGGTGGAGAGGGGCCGGGAAAAGCATCAGCCAAAGGATTTGATCCATCAAATTGAAAGCCAGAAGAGTGCAGAAAACTGCGCGGTTCTTCCAACGCCGCCCAGTAACAGCAACAGCTGGATCAGATTTTGGGTGTAAGCACATTGGCACAGTCCCCTTCGATTAATATCCTGTATAACAACTAATTAATTCTAGAGGGGACATGTATTTGAATAGTTACTGTGCGATAATGAAATGTCAAGTGAGCATTAAAACACACTTAGCAGAGGTTTAACGACTCCCAGCGTCTGAGCCACGCGCCCCAGCGCCTCTGCCCGCCCCCCGCCGCCGCGCTGGGCCGCCGCTCAATATGGTCTTAAATAACCCCCCTGGTATTTCATCAGCCCCCGTTAACTGTATTATCGGATCTCAATTAGCTCCTGATTGGAAAGGGCTCTGTTTTGACCCACGTGGCCGCAGCCGTCCCCTCTCCGCTTGCCAGAAGTGCTTTCCTTTGGGCAGGGGAATTTCGCCGGCGCCAGCAGTCCTGTAAATCGCCGCCTCAATTGGCCCTGCCAGAACAACGAGCCATTTAATAATTAATGCCCATGTATTAATCTGCCGCCTTCCTGCGGAGCAGGGATGGGAGCAAGTGAACAAGCCTCAACCCGTGTTGTGGCATCCGGAGGGCTCCGGCGCATCCCTTGCCGGGAGCTCGGCCATCGCCACCACCCAGCTCAGGTGGCATCCGCCGGGCTCCTTCCCGAGCCTGCCTGAGCCCACGCCAGGTCCCAGCACGGAGATCCCCTCCATCGCCTTCCCCCTGGGCGATGCTGCCCGGCAATCACAAGCCACCCCCCGCCACGTCCCCCTCCGAGCCAAACAGGGCACAGAGAAAGGCAGGAGACACACGAGCATCACCGGCAACGCTCACCCCGTGCTGCCCGTCACCGGCTCAGTGCCACCTCATCCGCGCTTCCGGGGACTTTGCCACACGCGGCAACACCAAACGCGAAGCTGGCCAGGCTGGAGCCACAGGCACCAGGAGCTCACTGCCGGGCTCCCACCCAGCCTGGCTGCAACCCCTCTGGACTTCATCAGCTCCCATTAATTATACGATTTAAGGGCAATTAGCTCCCCAGGGGACAGGGCTGTGCTTCCCACCTGGGCTGGCAAAGCGCGGGTCCAGCCGGAGCAGGGATGTGCTCCCGGCGAGCTGCGGCACAGGTCGGGGTTCCAGCAGGGAGCTGGGGGTGAGTCGCCCCGTTTGCCCCCAGGCCTGTGTTTTTGAGAGGGATCTGGCCCCGTGTTTTACATAATTTGGGGAACAAAGTCCAAGTGTCCAACATCTGCGGTCCTTAAGAGGCCATAAAGGCTCGGCAGGGTCCCGTGTGTGCCGCTCCACCGCGTTTCCCGCGCCCCCGGGGGACACGCACCCCAAAGCAGCCCAACCCAGTGAGGGGGGGGGTGTCAAAGCAGCCCCAAACCTGCCCCTCCTTGGTGAGCCCAGGGAGGGCGGCTCCTGCCCACCTCCCCACGCACCGGCGTAGATGGGGAGGGGTGGAAGGTACCACGTGCTGGAAAACCGACCCCGGGGCGCGCGGGGTCTTGGCGAGGGGCCGCGGGGCTGCGCTGTGTCCGAGAAACCCGGGCAGCGCCGATGCTCGGCCGCGCCAGCCCTGTTTTGCTGGGGGGAGCGAAGCCAGCAAGCGCCGGAGATGTAATTACACTTTCCCGGGCTCCGAGCTCCTGGCAAAGGGGATGTGGGCTCTCGGGAAGAGGCGAGGGATCCTTTAGTCGCTGCTGGGCTCCCGCACCAGCTGCGGAGGGACGTGGGGAGAAGAAGGAGAGCTGATTTAGTAGATAGAAGATGCATCTCTACGGATGGGAGTCTGTCCAGAGGTAATCTATGTGTAAGGTAATTTCCGAAGGCAGCAGGACTCGATGCAACCCTTAATAGGACAATCTCATGTGATAAATTACCAGACCCAACTAATCTGCATGTTAAATTTCTTGTATGAGAAATAAATATCCTCAATTCACCAGAGAAGCGCTTTCCTTCCGAGGATTTCATTAAAGACATCAAGCTGCCTGATTTGCATGTTATGATTCCTCGTACGAGGAGCAGCCAGGCTCCGGAGAGCTCGCAGGAGAGCCCGGCACCGGCGAGATTATGCACAGAAAAACAGAGTTGGCCCTGGAGAGCGCAGTGCCGGCGTGCCAGGGCATGGGAGCGGAGCGTACCGGCAAGCCTCCACCGCTCGCCCTGCCGTCACCTTAACGAAGGTCACAACGGGCACTGGAGGGGACGGGGCCTTGCTGCGGGGTGCCCAGGCGGGGGGCGCAGCCGGGGTCCCAGGGGAGAGCTGTCTCCACGCGCCCCATGCAGCACAGCAAGTGGGTGAAGGCAGGCTGGTCCCCGATCCCCCACGGTCCCCAGGGATGCTCCCAAAGGGAGATGGCTCCATACACACACAGAGCCGGGCTGGTCCCTGATTCCCCATGGTCCCCAGGGATGCTCCCAAAGGGAGATGGCTCCGTGCACGCAGACAGAGCCGGGCTGGTCCCCAATCCCCCACGGTCCTCAGGGATGCTCCCAAAGGGAGATGGCTCCACGCACACACAGAGCCAGGCTGGTCCCCAATCCCTCCTTGATTCCGGATCACACTCAATCCCCAGGGATGCTCCTGAGGGAGGATAACTCCGCATGCACACGGAGCCAAGCTGGTCCCCGATGCCCCCATGGTTCCCAGGGATGTTCCCGAGGGGTCGGCTCCACCTGCACGCAGCGGGACTGCCCTGGTCCTCGCTGGCCCACGGCCAGGGGACCGTCCGAGCCCGTTCACCACCTGCCCTTTGCCACACGCCAACAAATCTCTCCGGTAGCAAGCTGGCGGCTGAATCGCTGCGGGAAGGAAAGGGCGGTCGCCATGGAAACACGCTGCCAAACTGGGAGAGTGGCTCCTTCCCTCCGAACGCCGCGTAAACTTGTCTGACCATCAGCCGAGGAGGAAGCGGGCTGGTTCCTGGGGAGCGCGGTGGCCAAGGGGACACGAGCCCTAGCCCGCAGCCCCCAGAAAAATGGATGAAGTGCACAAGGGCAGTGGCAGCCGGTGGTGCCGGTGGGATGCCCTGCTGCAGGAGAGGATCTGGGGAGGAGCAGTGGGGATGCCAAGGCCAAAACGCTCGGTGACACACCATCCTGGCCGGGAACCGTGAGGTGATGCCACCGAGTCTGACTGGCACCCTGGGCACGGCCTCCCTGGAGAACATGGCCCCGCTGGAGAGCACGGTGCATCCTGTCATGGGCACGGCCAGGCCCTGGGGAAGGTCCCTCTTGCCCCTGGAGCAGGGACACACCGCGGGGCACACGCCAGCCCTGAGCCGGGGGACACCAGCTGCTCCCCGCACCCCTCACCCACGCTGCTGGTGCACCCACAGCCATTCCTGGCCCCAGCATGGACACGAGCATCCCGGAGCCTCCCCGGCCATCAGCACTAGCCCTCCCCTCTCCAAGGATTACTCTGTTTCTAAACTCGTTAACTTTTAATTACTACCTTCCCACTGCCTGAGCAGGCTGGCTCTGTGCCACCGACATCTCTATTAAAATTCAATTTCTGCCCATCATAACTAATTTTGGGACTTCGCCTTCCTCCCCGGCAGCCTTCAATTCCAGGCGAGATGTCCAAAGCTTCGTCTCGACACATTAAATCCCTGCGGAGACCCGGGGACGGGCAGCGTACGCCGGGCAGAACGAAGCTGATGCTGGCAGGTTGTGTCCTCGCCGCGGAGAGGACGGGTGACAGCCAGGCGGCGATTTGCATAGAGGCTGTTTGCTTCATTAGCCGCGGCTGGGCTTGTTTGGGTTTTCCCCATGTGTTTGTTTATTTTCTCGCTTCCTTCCTTAATCCTTTCTGGCTGGATGCTGGAGCCAGAGGCGGGAGCCAGGGGCTCCAAGGAAATGGGGTCACCTTGGCATGGGGATGTGGGGCTCCAGAGCTGCCTGGCACCCCGGAGGCGCGCAGGGACATGAGCGCTGGCCCCTTTCTTACACAAGGGTAAACTGAGGCACCGCACAAGCGCAGGGGCAGACCCAGGAGTCCCTGTTCTGGGTCTGGAGGTGGCCCCCCGGCACCCCGACCCGCTCCGAGCATGGGGCAGAGCCTGGGGTCAGGGTCCTGATGTCCTTCTCCCACCCAGTGCCATGCGGCCGCCCGGGAGGAGCCCCTGCATGGGCTCTCTGTCCCCCCCATCCTGCTGTCACCACCATCCCCACATTCCCGTTTAAGGGCTGACATTTTGCATTATATATATTCCTGACAGGCGGGAGCTGCGGAGCTCAACAGGTCTCTGAGCTTCAACACCAGGACTAGGGACACGGGACCTGTCCCATGGGGCACCCAGCACTGGTGCAAACACCCGGCACCGAGCCCGGGGTGCTGGGGGCATCACAGAGCTGCCGCCACCACGGTTTGGTGGGAGACAGCCCCCATTGTCCCCAAGGACGGCTGCTGCTCCAGCACCCAGCACAGTGCTGCGCTGGGGAGGGGACCCAGCACCCGGCACGGCACCCGGTGCCGGGGAGGGGACGTCACCCAGCCACATTGTCTGTGTTCCTGGCATCCCGGAGCAGCCCTGCGTTGCTACAGCAACACGAAGCCTTCAGATTCAATGCCTTTAAACGGGGAACGGCTTGTCTCGGGCTGAATTATTGATTAAAACAGAGAGGATGACACACGCACTCAGAAAAGACGGCGAGAGGTGCCCGGCTTGATTTAAAGGCGAGCTCCGAGCGGGCAGTGACGCGGGGCCGGCTGCGCCACGGCAGGATTAGCCGGTGCACAGGGCTGGATGCCCGAACCTGGGGCGATCTCTCGCACCGCCCTTTCTCGCTCCTTCCCTCGGCTGGGCTGTTCCCAGGGAGCCATGAGCCGGCCGTGATCTGCGCCCCGGTGTTAATCCCGCCTGTGCAAACGCCTCCTCCCGGGTGTTGACCTGCGTAAATCCACCGTTTGCTCTGCAAACAGAGCTGGCAGCTCCCGGCACGCTATCCGCTGCCGCCACGCCGCCTGCCTCCCCGCGACGGCATCCCCTCGCCGGGGCACCGGCGATGCCCACTGTGCCACGGCAGCCGCCGGCAGGCACCAGTGTGCCGGGTGGGATTCGCCCTGGGTGCTCGGCCGCGGCGGCGGGGACTCACCGGTATTCCAGGGAGAACTTGGTCAGCTCCCGGCTGTTGTGCAGCCACTTGAACTCCAGGGGCCAGCTGCCCTCCGCCATGCACGTCAGGACCAGGCGGTTCCCCTCCAGGTGGACCTGGCTCCGCACCGGCTCCGTCTTAAAGTACGGGGAGACATCGTCTGCGGAGAGAGGAGGGAAAGGGGCTGAGAGACGCGCCCAGCCCCACAGCTTGCTGGCCCCACAGCCTGCCAGCCCCACGGCAGGAGGACCACTTCATCACGGGCACAACCGTCACCCAGCAGCTTGCGTCCACGTGGGCAGGGGGATGCTGGCGGCCACCTCCCCGTCCCCCTGTGCCAGCCAGAGCCCCCAGACCCCTCGACTGGCCATTGTCCCCCCTGAGCCATTTCCCAAGCCTATCGACAAGAGCTTAGTCCATCTAGGGCTTATCTAAGCTCCTTCCTTTGCTTTATTCCTGGCTGCCTTTGTAGTGTTTCAGAAGCACTGAGCTTTTAACTCGGGGGGCGAAGGGGGCGGAGGGGCTGGGAGCAGAGTGAGACATAAACACTTACTCCTCTCCTGTTTTATTTGCTAAGTAAAACTATAAATCGAAACACACAGCTCCATTTTCTGCTTAACAAATGGAAGCCCTTTTACTTCAAAGACACATTCATATTCCCCAGCAGCTTTCAAGTGCGCTTTCAATCACGGCTTTGGGTTTTTTCTTTGGGGTAGGGCTTTGCTTTCTTGTGTGCGCGAGCTGAATTCCTGCCACGGCTCTCCGCACCGTGAGCCGGCACCAAGCAGTGCCCGCGGCCGTGGCCTCAGCCTGCTCCAGTGCCCCACCACCTGGAGGGGGTGCAATGAGTTTGTGGGAGCTCAGAGGCACCAGACAAAGCCAGACACACACTGGGGGTCCCTCTCCTCTCCTCTCCTCTCCTCTCCTCTCCTCTCCTCTCCTCGGG
>VZTS01001932.1:25304-38091 GCA_013400795.1 Pluvianellus socialis
CGCCGCCATGCTGTTTTTGGGGGTCCCGCCCGGGGCGCGGGTGGGGGGGGGGGGGGGGGGGGGTCGGTGCTCGCCTGCGGCACGAGGCTGCGAGAGCAATCCCGGAAATCCCGGGGCTGGGGGCATGGGAAGGCAGCACAGCTCCTCGGGGGGGTCAGCCAAGAGCGATGCTCTCGGACCTGCGAGCTCGCGGTGCGTCAGGTGTCGCGACACACTGGAGAGCGTCATGCTTCCCGTCCCCGCAGCACCGTCCCCCAATCCCTGTCCCACCAGGTTTCCCCTCTCCCCACCCACACGGCGCCATCCCACCACATCCCAAGTCGTGCCCTTTCCCAAGGGCAAGTGCAACCCCAGGATGACGATGAGGATCCACGCGTGCCTGGCAATGCCAGCCCAAGGCAGCCCCAGCCCCGCAGATGTCACCGTCCATCCCGGACACAGCTCCAATCCGTCCCCGTGAGCCCAGCCGGGCCATGGCAGACCCCCAACCCCCTCCGAGCTGCCGCAGTGCCCCACTCCCGTGGGGTTCCAGGTAGCAAACGGGAGCTGGGACGGAGCAGGACCTGAAAACGGTGCCCTACGGCTGCCGCTTCTCCACCCTGGGGCTGTTCATCCCAGCCCTCTCCTTTGCCGCTCAGAAAACCCGGCGCTGGCTGCGATTTTCCTGCTTCCAGAGGTGGCCCTGCCTCCCCGACGCTCTGAGATGGGCTGGGGGGGGTTCAGCTC
The DNA here is from genome assembly GCA_013400795.1 of Pluvianellus socialis. Lineage (NCBI taxonomy): Eukaryota > Metazoa > Chordata > Aves > Charadriiformes > Charadriidae > Pluvianellus > Pluvianellus socialis. The sequence goes on from VZTS01001932.1 coordinate 26,031, forward strand.
GGTCCCCCCTGCAGCACCACCGCCCAAACCCAGCCCCAAGTGGTGGGGAGATGATGGGATGGGGGGCTGCAGCTGGGAGCGACCCAAAAAGGAGCTGCTTCTCGTGAAGCAATGGCAGAGGGGAGCTAGGCGGGATCTGAACGGTGGCAGAGCAGCCTGGAGAGCCTCCCTCGCTCGGCCCCAGTCACGCCACGAGCGCAGGAATAAAACCATCTTTGTTGCACGTCAGAGGGGCCGCGGTCCCGAGCCGTGGGCAGGTGGGAGCGGGGCTGCACCATCTGCCTTCAGAGGACGCGGGAGCGTCTTGCAGCGGCTGCATCCCTCCAGCGGCAACCCCGGAGCTGAGCCAGGCCCCGTGCCCATCCTGCCCACGACCCGGCACCGGGGCGACCCTCGGGGAGGGATCCGGAGCAGGATGGTGCGGCCGAGAGGCTCCCGGGCTTCACGGGCACGCGGTGCCCTCACACTCTGCAACGACCTTGCTGCCGAAACGCATCCGTCTTTGCTCCGCTGCCTCACGCTGAGCCCGTCAGACAGCGCGGCGGAGGGGCAGGGGCCACGGGGGGGCTGCCAGCCACGGGCACGCTGCCCTGTAGTTGGGGCCACGGCTCCTGCCCACCCGGAGAGAAGCGGGTAGAACCAGGCGCCTTCTCATCTCCATCGCCGACCCTCCGCGGGCGGGTGGAATTGCTTCAGCGAGGAGGAAAAAGGTCTTCTCGGTGGTGGGGGAGCCCCTGGGAGATGAGGCCAAGCATCCCAACCAACCCAACCCCCAGCACGTGCCCCCTGCACGTCACCCACAGGGCAAGAAGGGTCTGGCAAAGGAAGGGAGCCGGAGCCGGTGCTGCCACCCCAGCAGGGAATCAGGCTGGACCCGGCAGAGCGCACGGCTCCGGCACCGCTGCCCCGCTCCCCTGCGCTTCCCTCGGAGGAGATTTGGGGTTTCTTACATGCCGTAAGCCGATTGCAGAGGTGTGTTAACTGGATTAGGTGGGAGGCTGAGAGAGACGCAGACCTGGAGGAGCTGCTCAGCGGAGCACGGCTCCTGCCCGTGTGACGCCGGCAGGATTTGCAGAGCCGGCTTTTAAACTGATTTTCTTCCCTTAAGCCTTTGGAAAGGTGTAGCTGCAGGAGGGACGTGGGCTCTGCCGCCTCCTCACCCCGTGCAAAAATCCTGTGGGACCCCGGCGTGGGCTGGCAGTGGGGTCACATCCCCGTGTCGGTCCCCGCAGCCACCCCTGCCCTCGGGTCTGGCACGGAGATGGGCAGGGTGACACGGCAGCGCCGCGGGCAGGGCCAGCCCAGCTGGGCACCCCCAGCGCCTCGGGGAGCAGCACGGTGACCCCAAGCCCCCGCACGGCACCCTCAGTGCCCACCCACCCGCCCAGGTGATAACCCCCGCTGGCAGCGGGCACCAGCCGGGGCTGCTGGTGACAGCCCTGTGGTTAACGCAAGCTGACCGCCGCGGGGCACGGCCGGGGGGGCCACGGCCTCAGCACCCCCCTTCCCCGGCTGCACCCAGCCCCGCGGAGCCGCCCAAATCCCCCTGCCCAGACGCAGCGCGGGGCAAAGGGGACGCTGATGGGGACCGCAGCAATCCCGGATGCAGGGATGCGGGGAGCAGCCGCCCAGCGAGCAATGTCCCCCGCCTCCTCGTGCAGTCCCCGGCACTGGTGTCACCTGCAAACAGCACAGCAGTTTTTTTGCCGGTGTCACACTCGATCCGTCTTCGACGGAGCTCTGCCGCGGCGCTTCCCAGCCTCAGGCCGGGGAAATAGGCAGCAGGTGCCATTTCCAGAGCCAGCGGCGCGCGGCGAAGCCAAGGCAGAGGCCGGGAGCCCCAATCCCAGCCAAGGTGGCCCCGGCACAGTCCACAGCCAGACTTGCCACGGCACAGCCAGCACAAGGCGGGATCCAGTCCCTGGCACCCAGCGGGATTGGCGCTGCCCGCCGGGGCCATGGCATCCCCCAGGACAGACAGTTGGATGGATGGACACCCTCCTCCCTCCCGCCAGGCCAGTAGGACACCCTGACTGCGCTGCCATCTCCCCTTCCTCCTTCTATATCTGTCTCCAGGCCCATACTTATTTATTTATTTGTTAATTAACTGCTGTTTCCATAACAAACGCTCCAGCTTCTCCCAGCCTCCAACAGCCCTGGGGCTGGATTGTTAACTAGGATTTTAATTTGTTAATTAAAAGCAGAATGGCTCCATAACAAGCTCCTCTTCCGCAGCCGGGCTCTTGGAGGGCTCAGCGGGCCGTCGGCTGAGCCGGGAGCATCGCCATGCCCGGCCAAACCCTGCCAGGGATGGGGAAGACGGGGAGGGATGAACACGGCTTCCCGGGACAAGGGGTTGTTTCCAAAAGGGATATTTATCCCGGCAGCACCACAGTGCCTTCTCAGGACCTCTCCTCTCCCAATACCGATGCTGGAGGTGATGCCACCTCCCTTTGCCCAAGCCTCATCCTGGCGATCCCAAACACGGCGCAACCCCCAGCACGTGTCCCCGGCCATCAGAGGGTCCCAAACCTGGAGACTGACCCCCCTCTTCCCACGGTGGCAGGGATGGGGCCGTGCCAGCACCATCCCCTCCCAGCTCCCACGCGTGCGGCCAAGGCGCGCAGCCCCGGGCAGCCCGCGGTGCCCAGCCCGGCCACACCTGGGCGCCCGCGTGGGCCAGGGTAAGGCTGGAGATGGTCCTGCAGCCAAGGGAGAGACGTCAGCCCTGGCTGGGGAACAGCGTCTCGTTGAGCTGCGGCCGGGAACAGAGCGGGGCTGTGTGCCTGCCCGTCCCTGCCTGCCCTCGCACACCCGGCCCCGCTGCCCGCCCGGCCGCGACGCCTGGAAAAAACAACATTTTTCCCTCGCGGCAAGCGCCGAACAGACGCACACACGGCACCGCTGTGCGCTCCCAGCCCACGAGGGGACAACAAGCAGAGCTTTGTGCTCTGGAGCGCCGCACGGTCCCTGCGGACCCTCACACGGGACCCCCGGGCGAACAGACCCCAGCACGGGGCTCCAAACCCAAACCCAAACGCATGGAACCACCGGACACGGAGCAAGGGGCCACGCACGGATGCTCCTGGGGGGACAGGAGACCCCCATCCCAAAGGCAGGTCCCCGGGGCTGTGGGTGGCACAGCCAGACATCGCCACGGGCTGCAGCCAGCCTGTCCCCCTGCCGAGCACGTCCCCATGCAGGGCACAGCCCGGTCCCCAGCTGGGGATGTTTAAGCAGCCCCAGGCTCCAGCCAAAACTCCTTCCCCAGCAAACTCCTTCCGATGCCACAAATCCTCCCGACCCCGCGATTACGCAGCTCCGCCGTTATCTGGGTCACTGCTGTGAGTCACGGACACCCGGAGAGTGACTCAACGCAATTAGAAGGGCCGGATCCTGCAGCTGATCTCCCCAGGAGAGACTCCAGAACAGCGAGGAGGGGAAGGACGGACGGACGGACACACACCACCTCCAGCCAGCCGCAAGGCACCCTCCGGGCAGGAGAGGGGGTGAACACGCATCCCCCTCCCCGCAGGCTCGGAAGGGTCCTTTCCAGACCTGGCCCCAAAGGCTTCACGGCCAGGACCGGAGCTTCCCCGCGAGGATATGGCAGGAACGGGCTCCCACAACCAGCTGCCAAGTGAGGCTGGGGTCCCGCCAGCCCTGGCCCCCAGCCCCAGGGTGGTCCCAGCACTGGGTGGGATGGACGGCAGACGAGCCCGGTGCAGCGCAGCACCGCTCCAGGCTGGATCTGGCCCCGTGGGACGTGCCGAGTGTGTCCTCCAGGTATTCCTGGAGGGCGACCACCACCCTGGGCTGTGGTGGCTCCCAAGGCCAGCGCGGCTGAGGAGGGGCGGGAAAGCAAAGCCACCACCAGAGCCCCGACAACACCCGGGACGTCACCCCTGCGAGGGGCATCGGTTCCTGCCGCCCCCCACATCCCCCAGCCACGCCAGCTGCCCAGCACAGCCCCTCCCTCACCCCGCGCCACCCTCGCAGACAGACAGACAGCCGCTTTCCAGGCTCCCCGCGAGAATCTCAACAAGGCGGCGTTTCCCAACCCAAAAAAATACAGCGGGGAAAGAAAAACAGAAGACAGAAACCACAAGAAAAACCCCACTCAGCTTTTCCCATGGCGCTGACGCAATTAAGTCGCCAGCCCTGCGGGATGGAAAACACTTCACCAGTTTCCCGCCCCTCCGTGCCGAGCGGGATGAAGGCGCTGCCGGCCGCGGTCCCGCTCCCCACAGCACGGCCCCGAGCCAGCAGGCACTGGGCACTCACCGACTTACTGGGGTGTTGCCCAGACATCCTTTTTCCAGAGTATTAATTAGTCATTGCATTGCTCACTCGAAACATAAATAGCTGTAGCATGACAGCGAACATGAGTTTTCCTTGGAAAAACCCTTTTCCAAAGCTTTTCCTTCCCAGACACCCCTGTTCGCAGATGGGGGACGGGAATAACTGGCAGCCTGGCAATGCCCCCCAGCCCCCCACGACAGCCCTGACTATCCCGGGCAGAGAAGCGAGCTCTGGTCACTGCGCTTACTGACACACTTGTGGCTCTCGCGGCCGGAGGGGCTTTTCCAGCCAACGCACCAGGCCGGGCCAGCGATTCCCGCCGCGAAGCCAGCGCCGCTGCCCAGCCTGACGTGAAGCTTATGGGGAGAAGCCAAGCGAGCGAGACTCCACCACCGCCCCGGGTGAAGGGCTCCGGCAGCTCCTCGCCCCTGCTCACTGCACGCGCCTTGTTTCCACCCTCCACTGCACAGCTTGGCTCCCCCCGCCACCCCCCCAGCCCTTCCTTCCGCCACGCAAGCACGGAAAACGGAGAAAAACGGGGAGGTGAAGGCACCCATCACCTCCCTCCCCTCGCACCCCATGTGTGCAGGCAGAGGTCGGGCGCTCGGCGCCTGCCGGTACTCAGCTGGCGGGGAGGGCTTCTCCCAACGGCAGAGCTCTGAATTAAACATACCACCCTAATGAGTTGATTTTATTAGTTTGCGAATGCATTGAGAACTCATTATCAAAAATAAACATCAACTCACTCCACTGAGCGCGGTGCTGCGCGCACACAGGCGCCCCGGCAGCACTGCAGCTGCGGCCGCACGCGGCTCCCGCCCCGAGACATGCCGCCGGTCCCCTCTGCGCCCCGTCTCCGGCACCCACCGCGGGCCAGCCCCGGGGGGGGGTGCAGGGGCAGCAGGCGCCTGCTCCCACAAAGCCCCTCGCACCACGAGGTTTGCTTCTCCGTTTCGGCGGTGGCATTTCAGGCTGGGCACCCAGCGACGCTGCTTGCTGGGGTGGGACAGCCCCGAGCCCCCGCCACCCCAGCACGGGCTCTGCGAGGTCCCCTGGGACCCGCTCGGTGCTGCTGTGGGGCGAGAAGCCGAGCCAGGGTCCCTCGGGGCTGCGGTGGGGCAGGCAGAAGTCCCCACCCTGCCCCAGGGTCTCGCAGCCCCCTGAGCTGCAGCCAGTGCTGGAGCACGGGGGGGCTTGGCAGACCCCAAAGGTCCCCGGGGACGACCGAGGCAGGAGGCACCGTTCCAGTCCCGGGAGCCAGCACCGAGCCCCTCTCTGGCAGCGCCGCGCGCCGAGGCGTGAAGCGGGGGCACAGCGGGCGCATTGTCCGGCTCGGCAGGACGCGCTCCCTTTGGAAACAGCAGCTAATCCCATTTCATCCCCGTCATGGCTATCAGCTGTTTTTCAGGCATTCAGGAGGCGGGTCGCTGAAACCAGAGCTATTGTGTCCGCTGTGCCCCAGCCCCCTCCATCCATCCATCCATCCATCCATCCATCCATCCATCCCTCCATCCCAGCCACGCTGGGCCGGGATCCGGCAGCATGTCCGCACCCAGCTCCCACCCTGGCACCATTCCCAGCCGGATCCTCATGAACTGCCGGGAGATGGGGACGCTGGACCCACGCAGGACCCGCTCCCCTTCGCCTCCCCCCAAGCTCTCAGCGTGACCTTGTGGTCCCAGCCCTGGTGAGGAGGAGGAGGGCACTGGGCATCCCACCACGCCGAGACCCGCGGGCACAGGGACAGCCACCCGCCCAGCCCAGCGCTCGATCGCTCCCCAACGGGGAGACGCAGGCTCCCTGCAGGAGGGCGACGAATAAGGAACATAAATGACCCCATAAACCCCCAGTTAATGCCCAGCCCCTGCCCTACATTCAGCCCGGCTTCCTCACCCAGCCGCGGCTCACAGCCAGTGACCCGGGATGTGCTGGGGAGGGGGATGGCCCTACAGGATGGGGACAGAGGGGGACGGGGACCGGCTGCTCCGCAGTGCTGCGGGTACAGGGCAGGGGAGCAGCCAAGTCCCCATCCCCGCTCTCACCCCAGGGAAATGCCCTCTGGCTCGGGCGATTCACCGGCCCAGGAGCCTTGATCAATGAAAGGGCTCTAAAAATAGTGTTTCCCTCCATCAGCTGCTTGTGATCCACGAACGCAGCCACGCTGCTGGGCGCCAGGGGGGCTCCATCCCACCGCCCGGGTCTCCCACCGGCCGCAGAGGACAGCCGGCATCACCCCCATGCCATGCGAGTCCCTGCTCCCCAAGAAGCACAAGGGACACCCACCTCTGCTTGGCCGGGGCAGCAGGACGCTGCCAGGCACCCCAACCCCTGCCAGCTTCACACACGGACCCCAGTGTCCTGCCGAAACCCCTCCAGCGACCAGCGCTCCCACCAGTGCATCCACAACCCCCTCCCCACCCCAGCAGGACCCGGGCATCGGTGCCGCACGGAGCCAGGAGGACTCAAGGTTACAGACGAGGACTCGCAGGTTGCCGTCTCACCCAGCAGTGCAAAAAGCAATTAGCTATCACAGCTAAAATTAGCTCAGCGGTTTCTTTCTGCTAATGGTCAAACTCGTCAAGGTTTCCCTACGCCGGGGGCCTCGGCACCTCCGCGTGGGCAGGCAGTGATGGATGAGAGCCGACGGAGCCGCTCACGAGAGCCCGGGTCTGCAGGGCAGCGGGACGCCAGCCTGCTCCGCATCCCAGTCCCCTTCCCACCGCCACCTCCGCATCCCAGTCCCCTTCCCACCGCCACCTCCACCCAGTGCCTCAGTTTCCCCCCCGCTGCAGAGGGAGAGCTCCTGGCATGGACAGCCAGCCCGGAGCTGCCACGCTCTGAGGTGGATGTCAGGGACGATGACTGCTGGCAGGGAGGGTGACTTCGGCACGGGGGGCCCCCAGAATTCCTGGAATTGCCACCACGCCATCCGCGCTGCCGGCAGGGATGCCCAGCTGCTGGCACGTGGCGGCAGCCGGTCCCAGTGCCCAGGGCCTTCCCCAGCCCGTGGTGGCTGCTGGCCAGGAGGTGACACTGATCCACGCGGGGAGGTGACAACCCGGAGCAGCCGGCAGCTGCCTGTCACAGCATCCCCAGGGATGGCCCTGCCAGGAGGACGAGAACCCCCCGCGCCCCAAGTCTCCCTTCCTGGGGGGACGAGTGCGGGGACAGAGCCGCCCCATCAGAGCAGGGAGACAAAGCGGGGCCGGGGACCAGCTGCAGCCCGGGAATGTCCCCTTGCCCTCGGCCCCGTTCCCAGGGATCAGGTTTCCCAGTTCCCAGGCAACCCGAGCCCGGCACGGCTTTCCAGGCGCAGGCATTCCTGCACCCCGCGGGGCTGGGGGCAAGGGGAGGGGGCTGCCGAGGGGGCCCCTGCCTTCCCCGGGCGCGGGCAGGTGGTCGGCGTCAGGCAGGGGAGAAGGTGAGGAAGGTGAAGCATCCCTGGGAGCGAGGCGCAGGATGCGCCCCCGAAGCATCCCGGGGAGCCGGGGGACGCAGCCTGACAGCCGGGGTACCCAGGGCTGTGCCCACAGCGCCGGCGTTCCGGCGTGCCCGGGCTGCGAGGGATGCCAAGCAGGACCAGCAAGGCAGGGAGAGGCTGCCAGCGCATTCCTGCCTGCCGGCGGGGTGGAAGGTGGCAGGAATGCACCCGCATCCAGCTCCACGGATGGCTCTGGAGATGCGGAGGGTAGGAATCCCAGAAGAGAGCGGCAGCCGCGGGGATGGGGGAGGTCCCTGGCATGGCCACCGCAGCTCCAGCCGCTCCGAGTGACCCTGCCCCTGTGTCCGCTCCAGCAGCTCCATGCAACGTTCCCTGCGCAGGAGCGTGGCAGCGCCTCCCTTCCCTTGGGAGCTCCCAGGGCATCCCTTTGCCCCCAGCACTCACCACCCTGAGCCAGCCCGGCCCCACGAGGGTGCAGGATTCTCCACAGGCGCTTTGGAAGACCAAGGCTCAGTGCCCACGGCGCCGGCAGAGCACCGCAGCCACCGGCCCCTCCGCACCACCCTGAGCCCACGCACCAGCCCCGGCACGGCCACGGGGGCTCGGATCGCCCGTCGTTAGCGCGATCACATCACTACTGACAGCAGCATATTTATTACTGGCCCCGCACTGACCATTTCTCACCCAGCGAGACGGGACTCGCTAACAAGCTCGGGGAGGTAACGAGGGCTCAGAGGCGAAGGGACCTGCCGCTCCCCCACCCCAGCTGGGACCCAGCACCCGAAGGGTTTTGCTCCCCCACAGCTCTGCCCCCCAGCCAGAGCAGGGCCTTATCAACCCCAGGCAACAGCCTGTGCTGCCGCGGCAAAACATCAACGCATCCCCAAAGAGTTTGTGCAGGGCCTATAGTAACGCATGTTGTGGCTGGAGCTCATCCCCGGGCAGGAGCCAGCCACATCAGGGATCAGCTCCAGGCACAGCTGGGGACAAGGACACCGTTCATAGAGACCCCCGAAGGCAGGCACAGGGTCACTCCTCATCACGCCGACCTGCCGCCAGCCAGCCCGCCTCCTCCCCGGTGGAACCATCAGCATTTTCCCAGGTTCACCAGCAACCTGCATCCTTCCCTCTCCTCCAGCTCCTTCGTTTGCTCCCGCTGAGCAGAAATGACACCACAGCCTGACCCCCAGCACTAAGGGACGGGCAACGCACCACGCTGCCACCCTGGCCCCCAGCTGGCACGGGCACAGAAGCCACCCAGCCGATGTGTGCCCAACCGTACCGGCTCCGATGGGCGGCACTGGTGGGTATGAGCCCACAGCCGCCCTCCTTCCCGCTGGCAGTCCTCATCCTGCCTGTTCTCCCCCAGGGAGCCATCTCCCGGCCCGTGGGCACACCCCAGTGCCACCGTGGCTCAGATCACTGGCACCCCAGAGCTTTGGGGACCAGCCAGGGCACCAAGCAGAGCGACGGGGCACGGCGACACGGGCTGCCTGGGATGTGACCGAACCCCCCTCCACCGTACGGTTATCAGGTCATCAAAATTTCATTGCTGTGCCTGGTCACTAATGGCTTCCAAAGAAGCATCAAATTTTAATCTTCCTTTCCTCTCCCCTAAAAGCCACTTTCCTTCCTGAGCCGGAGCTTTGCACGAGGCCACCAGCTAATGTGCCGGCCGCGCTCGCAGAGAAGGGGGAGCCAGGGCAGGGGACACGCACGCTCGGCCGTCCCTTCCCCGGCACCACCTTTCGCCAACGTCCTGGCGCGAGCCTGTCACCAGCATCGCGTCCCCAGGGAGGAGCAGGGGCTCGTCCCCCTCCCTCTCTGGGGCTCCACGCATGCGGATGTGCCCCGGCACCACACGTGGGTGCCAGAAGGTGCCGGCGCTCCCCGACTCCAGCCTCTAATAAGCTTCTTTGGTGGAAGCTGCCCATCTCAGGCCCCTGCCCCAAATCCCGTCTGGAACCTTAAGCCTCCCAAATCCCTCCTGGGACTGGCCGTGGCCTCCTCAATCCCATTAGAGGTGCTGTGCCAGCACGGGGGATCCTGGGCTGTGCCCCCAGGCCTGGGTGGGAGAGAAACCGCATCCTCGGGGGGGTTGTCACAAAAACCTACAAAAAGTGGGGAGGAGAGAGCTTGGACCCCCATCCCCGGACATCCAGCCCCCCACAGCTCTTGGAGGTCCCTTTTTTGTCTTGCTTAACCAGCTGAAGGCACCTTCGCTGCCAGCGCGGGGTGGCTGGGGCAGGGCTGGCGGCCGCAGGTTGCCCGTGTCCCCCCCGCCCCGGCCATGGCACCGGCGCTCAGCCCCGGCACAGGTCGCACTGCGACACAGCTCCCGCCCGGGTGGCGCTGACTGATTAGCCTTCCACCCAGCACCGCATTCGGCTCCGGGTAATTAGCGCGAGGCCCCTAATCAATAAGTTATTTTTTGCCCTGGGTAATTAATAATTACACAGCGCAGACGGGCTGTAATTAAACTCCCATCCCCTCTCTCCCCAGCAGCGCGGGGCCTTTGTTTTACCAACTGCAGGTATTAAAGTGTTTCATCCTGCGCCCGGGGAGCCCCCGCGCCCTGGCCGGGGAGGTCTCGCGCCGCCCCCTCCTCCTTCCCTTCTCTATTGATCCCATTTTCTTTGGCTGCCTGGATCAATAGCGCGGGCACAAAGCGCTGCCGGCCTCAGCTCCCGCTGCCCCTCGCTGCCAGCCCTGCAGGGATGCCCACCGGGGCGCCTTGCCCGCCCCACCGCAGCGGGGCTGAGCCGGAGGCCGATGCCGAGCATCCCTCCCTCACACCCGCTCCTTATCCAGCTCCCTCATCCCAGCTCCCGGTGCGCCCCATGGTGCTGGGCACCGCAGCTGGGGAGGTGACCCTGCTGGTGCGTCCCCAGTGCCATCCGCGGCAGGGGAGACGGGGACGTGCCAGGCGTCGGCAACGCTCGCCCCACCGCGGGCAGCCACCACTCACCCGTGGCTGCCGCCCGCCACGCAGCGCCGGCGCCCGGCACCGAGCAATGTCACGCCGCCCGCGAGGACGTGACACGCGCCGCAGGGAGCCGAAGCTGCAAAGCTCGGCTCCTGCACCGGGAGAGGGGAGCAAAGCCCCTTCCCCACTCCTGGAGAGGGCTGAAGCACAGAGCACCCCACATCTCCCACCCCGCGGCCAGACCCCCGAGCCCCACAGAGCAACGGAAGGAGATCCGGTCACACCGGGAGCCCGTCCCACAGGCAGGGAACAAACGGACCACGGGGAACCCGCCAGCCGGAGACGCCAGCCAGGAGAAGAGAAACTCGGCAAGGGAGTGAATCAATCAAAGAGACCTTCACAGCTCCCCACACAGGGCCTGCCCGGATAATATACTGCCGCTTTAGATGTTATGTTCTGAACTTAATTACTGAGAAATTATAGCAGTGCTGGGGGAGGCTCAGGGGGAGCCGGAGGACGGGAGCGCACAGGGACTTCTGGCTCCACTTGCTGCCGCAAACAAGGGCGAGAAACGTCGCGGGCGAGGACCCCCAGGGCTACACCCCACTGTGCCCCCCACCCCCATTTTGCAGCCTGGATCCGCTCGGTCCCAGCGGTGGGGCTGGAGGTGGCCGTGCCGCAGCCCCGCCAGCCGGGAGCCTCCTCCGCAGCCTCGCAGGGAGCCTCGCTGCTGGGCAGGGGACAGGACCCCAGGGCCCCCCCGGCAGCCGCCAACCCCAGATGCACCCCAAAGGGCCACAAACTATTTTGACATCCCTCTCCGCTAGCGGAGCTGCTAAAAACAGCCTGTGCCATGGCAGAGCGCCGGCGGTGAGGAGCAGAGAGGGGCTCCCCCTGCCCCGCGGTGCTGCCTCCCCCCGAGGGCCGCCTGGGAGCCCCGGGCACCCACGGGGGCTCAGGGCTGCAGCCCCCCGCCAGCCCCAGCCCCCCGGAGGTGGATGGGACCGACACCACGGCAAGAGCTTCTCCCTGGGAGCTCCCCCAACTCGCACCCCAGGTCTTTTTGTGCAACGGGCGTCCCTGGGGAGGGGGTGCAGTGGGCACCTTCACACCCCCCACACCCTCCCCTGCCACCCCCAGGGGATGCTCAGCCTTCCGGGAGCGCTCCGGGGCAGTCTCTACCCCATGCTCGGGGCAACATTCCCAGCCTGAGGGCCGTTATGGGGCAGGGGGACGGAGCCACGCTGCCCCCCCCCACCGAGCTTCCCCCCCCCCCGACACCGCGCTGGGCTCAGCACTGGCGGGCCCCGACCCCAGCTCCGGGGGAAGGAAGGGGGGGTGTTCTTGACCACCACCGATGCTGTTGCCCCTTCTCCCCCCTCCAGCAGAAG
>VZTS01001933.1:0-20738 GCA_013400795.1 Pluvianellus socialis
AGACATTGAGGGGCTGGAGCGTGTCCAGAGAAGGGCGACCGAAACTGATGGAGGTCTACAAAACATGTCCTATGAGGAGCAGCTGAGGGAGTTGGGATTGTTTAGCCTGAAGGAGGTTGAGGGGAGACCTTCTCACTCTCTACAACTCCCTGAAAGGAGGTTATAGCCAGGTGGGGTCAGTCTCTTCTCCCAAGGAACAAGCGACAGGACAAGAGGAAATGGCCTCAAGTTGTGCCAGGGGAGGTTTAGGTTGGATATTGGGAAAAACTTCTTTACGGAAAGGGTTCTCAGGCATTGGAACAGGCTGCCCAGGGAGGTGGTGGAATCACCATCCCTGGAGGTATTTAAAAGCCGGGCAGATGTGGTGCCGAGGGACGTGGTTTAGGGGTGGTTTTGGCAGTGTAGGTTTATGGTTGGACTCGATGATCTCAAAGGTCTCTTCCAACCCAAGTGATTCTGTGATTCCGTTTCCCTCAGATCCCTTCTCCAGCATCACTGCAGGCCACAGGACATTTCGGATCAATGGGAAATACCTTCAGACAGCTCCAGCGAATGCATCCGTAACTAAGGCAGCTGCCTGGTGCTAAGGCTTGTGTTGGCCGCTCGTAAATTCATCGCTGTACCTGTTAAGCCAGGCTGCCACGTCTGGCACCAGGGGGAACAAGTGTAATCAAATAAAGGTAATTCAGGCACACAGGTTTAGACAATTAAAATAATAATGATATGCTGGCGCTAATGAGGCCAAGGCTGTGCTTTATGGGGGCCAGGGACATGTGTCCAGGTCCAGGTGTGCAGAGCTTCTGGTCAAGGATGTTGCTCCTTCTGCTGGGGACTGGGAAGAGAAATGGAGAGACCGATAGGAGGGGAGGGCTGAGCATCGCTGAAAGGTTATTACGTGGTTTGTGTAAGACCTGAGCCTTGATTCGTGGCATCACTGAGCTGGCAGGGAATCCTGTCTGAGGTTTATGATGGCGTATTTCTGGACCAAGAGGACCTCTGTTACCTCTGAGCACCTCCCTGAGCAGCTCCCCTTTACGGGAGGAGCAGGGTCATCGAGAAGCACGAGCAGAGGAGTCCAGAGGAGCGATCGCTATCATCTGCTGGCTTCAGAGTCTCTCCGTGGGCAGCAGAAGGACTCCTTTATGGCATTATGTTTACCAAAGCTGCCTGGAGGAGGTTATTTAAACAGCGGTGGTTTGAACCATGCTCTTGACATAACTTTTCTCCATCTGCAGCCTCAATACCAGCCTCTTCTCTGAACTGAATGGCTCTCGTGGTTAGTTGCATGCTTTTAAGGTGCAATCGTTCCCTTCGTGAGCTCCAGTGCCGTTTAGAGCTGCCTATCCTGATTTCTACGGTGAGACTCCAGCGTATACCAGGCTTTATATGAGAAACACAGCGTTTGTAGAAGTGTATGTAGACACTGGGATTCAGGCTGGATCTGCTGCGTGGAATGAGGACACACAGAGCAGGACAGGGATGCTGTGAGATCGTGGTGCTGAGATCGAGGCCGTTTCCCCATAGATTCTGCTAAAATACATATGTTTTCCTTATGTACAGCCTTGGGCCACATGTGTGGCTCAGGAGAACGAAAAGCTAAGTTTGGTAGTGCCAAACAAAATTTGGCTATTTGGTAAATGTTCATACGAAGCAACTTAACCCATCCATGTCCCGGTTTCTTTGACTCCTGCGGGTAAGGGCTGGTACGTCCAGATGCAGTAGCTCAAGGTGTTACTGTCCCAGTGCTGTGCCATGTCCCTCTGGTGGTGGCAATGCTTCAACTCCTTGGCTTTAACAGGTGGAGAGGTGGGTCTGCAAATGTGCTGCACGAGGAATTACAGCAGCAAAGGCTGGAGCCTGGCCAGGCCCTGGGAGGTACAGGAGCTCCAGAGGTTCCATTCGGTGTGTGGTTTTTGGAGCCATCCTGAGCACCTCCTGAGATTGCGTCTAATCCAAAAACCTCGTTGCAATTTGGTCAAAATCTGCCAAAAATGCATTGTGCTATCTCCCCCTTGGTTGTGGTGGCACTTGGGTCCTTGGAAACGGAGCTGGGAGCATCTTCCTGGAGGGGACAGAGCTGACCTCTGCTTGGTATCTCTTGGCTTTCCCGCAGAGCTGTTGGGGGTCATCTGTGCCATTCTTCACTTGGCCAAGCTCAGCGGATGGTGGTCACTGTACAAATGTCCTAGTCCGGTCAGATTAGCCAAGCGTGCGTTATTTTTCTCAGCGCTTGTGTGTCCATGGGAGGATGGTGGACCTGGCATAAGGCTGTGGTGTTTTTTCATAAATTCCAGACATCGGGGTGGGTTCGCGCTGGGTCAGTGCTTTGACTGAGGGAGCTGTGGAAATTTTGATCCAGTTCAAGGTAACCTGAAACTGGATTGGTATGTCGGAGTAGAATAGTTCTGGTTGGAAGGGACCTGCAGCGATCATCTGGTCCAACTGCAAGATCCCATGGCTTGAACGCTGCTGTCAGCAAGGGCACAGTGCAGATACTTGCAGGATTGTGAAGTGGCCCCGTAGGGTTGACGTTCCCATTTTTCACAGCGCAGAGCAGAGCTTCTAGAAGTGATGGGCTGTTTTCCCCCAGTTCCTCCACGAGCCTCAGCCCTACCAGTCCAATCAGTTTTAAAACCCCTTCACTTTTGACAGAAGAGATTGTTTGAGTGAAGGAGCACTTGAGTTAACAGCTCAAGGTAAGCTTACAGCAAAAACTTGCACTTCAGAAAGGTGGTGCGTCTTTTTCAGCTAGACAAGCCTACTCTCACCTAATCCATAAAGGCACAGAGTAATTGGTTCAAGAGACAAGGAGGTTTTGTGGCAGGAGGAGTTGGCAGAGAAGGGTTTGAGCTGATTGTTCAGTGGGACAACTGTAGGGCCTATGGAGGGTGAGCCGTGGTGGTGGGAGCAGTTGCGCTCATGTTGGGTGCGCGCATGGTGTGCCACAATGTTGTTTGGTGTGAGCAGGGCTGGAGTTTCTGCCTGTAAAAAGCTGGTTGTAGTGTTGTGTTGTGAAAGGGAGAGGTGGGACAGCCCAGCTCCAGCTCTGGGTCCCCCAACATAAGAAGGACCTGGAGTGGGTTAGAGCAAGTCCAGAGGAGGCCATGAAGATGACCAGGGGGCTGGAGCCCCTTTGGTGGGAGGACAGGCTGAGAGAGTTGGGGTTGTTCAGCCTGGGGAAGAGAAGGCTCTAGCAAGACCTTCCAGCTCCTGTCAGTGTCTGAAAGGGGCTCCAGGAAAGGTGTGGAGGGACTCTGGATCCGGGAGTGGAGCCATAGGATGAGGGGTGATGGTTTTAAACTGAAAGAGGAAGAGATTTAGATGAGATATTAGGAAGAAATTCTTGACCGTGAGGCTGGTGAGACCCTGGCTCAGGTGACCCAGAGCAGCTGTGGCTGCCCCATCCCTGGAGGTTCAAGGCCAGGTTGGACGGGGCTTGGAGCAACCTGGTCTAGGGGAAGGTGTCCCTACCTGTGGCAGGGGGGTGGAACTGGATGATCTTTAAGGTCCCTTCCAGCTCTAACCGTTCTGTGATTCTGTGATTCTTTATTAAAAGCAAGGGGTAGATGTCCACCCATGAAGCTTATTCTCATGTGGATGTCTTCTGTTCTGTGTGTTCACGCTTTCTTTACTATAAACGAGTTGCTTTGCAAGCTGCAAATGTGATTGTTAAATGAACCATCTTTTTTGAGTGACTTTTGAAACCTTTTGATGTGCGAACAGTCCCGTCGTGTGATTCCGTGGCCACAAAAATGCGCTTTTTATTTTCAAAAGGAAAAAATTCAAACCTGGGTAGAAATTCCCAGGAGGGAAGTTTAACAGCTTTCAAAGTGTTCTGCAGCACTTTTTCTCTGTGTGTGGGCAGGAAGATTTCTTTCCCCTCAAAAACATGCAGGCTCCTCTCTGCAAAATGCCTGTGGGCTTTGAGATAGCCTCCAGACCTGTGGTCCCTTCTGGTGGTGCTGTGAAGTTATCTGGACCACGGAAAGCCGCCAATGCTGTCATCCAGCTTTGTGTTACTTCCTTAGCTGTGGTGATAGCTGGAGTCTTCCAGGTGTTCAGGGATCCCAAACATACCATGCTCGGAGTCCACCTGGCTGTGCCCAAGAGCTGCAAAGGGTGTGGAGCAGCTTGGGGAGCTGCTTGGCCCTGAATGAGGCACCTCTTGCCATGTGGCCACAGCTTGGGGGCTTCTAGAGCCTGGTCCAGAGAGCTGTTTCTCACCACTTTCCTTTCCACATGCTGCCTTTTCAAACAAATAAATAAACACATATTCCTGCAGTGAAACTTGTCGTGGTTTGGGCTGGATTGGCCCAAGCAAGCAGAGAAAGAGATGTTCCCTCTCTCCTGCAGGAGAGAGAGGAGAAGACAGACTAGTTTAGTAGAAACTAAATTGCCTTAGTGAAATATAAAGAAAAAAATAATAAAAAGAAAATAATGAAATACATACAAAATCATATCAGGCTCCCAGGATGACATTCACGTCACCACCAGGCACTGGGGAGGTCCCAGACTTGACTCTGTGATGGACGCGAACTGGATTCTGGATCTTGATTCACGATTGGGATCACAGGCAGAGGAACAGAGAGAGTCCGCCTCAGGTGCCATCCATTGAAGAAAGAAGGCTGACCTTTTGATCCCTCACCTTTTATCCTGAGCATGACGCAGGTGGGACGGAACACCCTGGTGGTCAGTTTTGGGTCCCCTGTCCTGTCCTCTCCTCCCCGCAGGTGCGACCCCTCTGCGCTTTTCCACTTCCCACCCTCCAACGGGGCAAATACCAAAGTTGGCTGCCCTCGGTTGTGATAGCAATAAGGATAAGCAAGATCCTCTGTGCATCCCATTCCTTGGCATCAACTATAAACCTGGGTCTTATCACTCTGAGAGCCAACAGCTTCTGCACAACATGCTGTTAACGTCCGCAGTGAGACGAGACCTCGCTAAAAAGTAGAATTACTGGACAGAAAATTGGTCCTGATGTACCTCAAACCGGGACAAACTCTCAAAGGCTCCTGGCATCTAAGAGAATTAACGGTGAGGACCGGCCAGGTGGCAGAGGGGAAAATCTCCCAGTGTCATCTTGTGCAGCTGCTTCGGTTCGCAGTCCCGTGCCTCTAGTCAAGCAGATTAAGACATGAGAGCGTGTGGGACTTGGAACTGGTGAGAAAACCAATGTGGTCTCTCGCTGCCAAGAGAAGAGGCCTGACATCTGTCCAGGTGGTACATCCAACCCAACCGCGCTGCCCGTGGTAAACCTCAACCACTTCTTGTCTGCCGAAGAACCGGACAACCGCGGCAGCCAGGCTCCTCTCCGCCTGGCAGCAGTGGGTCGGGATGCTCATCTTCTCGGAGGAGAGCAGTACCAGCTCCGAAGTCCTGCTCACAGCTTGGAAACACCTCTGATTCCTTCGTTAGATGTTGGATTATGTTAGGACTTAGCGGTCTCCAGCTGAGCGTGCAAGAGAGAACAGACTGTGCCCCTGCAAGAGCTTGCAGTTGAATGGGAGGCGATGGGCAGACAAGGCGTCTTCAGGTTTTGCCAGCAGCCTGGTGCGTGCACATTCTTGTCTTCTGGAGTGGGAGAAGGGCATGGAGATTTTCATAGGTAATGCCCAAGAAAAAGCGCGTGGTTCATCGCCACGCCGTTCAGAGCATCAACAGAAGCAGGCAGCGGTGGAGCCCAGGCTCCAGCAGCTTTTCCAGGAACGTGCGACATCCAGAGCTGATGCCAGAGCAAGCGTAGCTGTCAGTGAGCTGCCAGGTGGATTTTGGTCCGTGTGGCCCCATCAGTCCCAGGATTTTCTGATTCCGAGGCCTCTGGGGGGAATATCACTAACTAATGCAATTTGAGACCCACCGCTTGGTGAGACCCGGTGGGAATTCAGCTCGCTCCCACCTTTGCTGAGCCCGTTGCTTTTGCTGTAAGAACTGCTGCGTGTTTGTTCCCGTCATTTTCTTGCACCAAAATGTTGGTTTGCAGTGAAAAACTGACATCACACACGACGAAGCCCCGCCTGCCTTCGCAACTGGCCCCTCGCAACCGGCGCGCCATGCGTTTGTCCTGCTGCCAGCCCGGAGTGGTGCCACGGTCCCGAAGGAGACATCTCCGTGGTAGAGCGCGGACAGGAAGGCGAGGAGTGGATGAGCTGGGGAAACCTCCCATAGATCCAGCTGCCTGTGAATGTAGGGGTCAAGTAAGGACAGAAAAGAAGCGCTCAGCCAGCCAGGCTGGGATTGTGTTCATCTCCTTCTACGCCCACACATGAGAGTCAGCTCCAGGGAAGGAGATCTCAGCAGCCTCCGCTGGCTGCGTGCAGATATCTCCATTAACTGCAGCAGGAGCCTGGAGAGGAGGTTTGGATGTGGACACCTGTGGTTGAGTGGGGCTGCGACCCTTCCCGGGAATTATGTCTGCTCGCTTTGGTGAAGTATTTGCTCCACAAAATATTTGGTCCACAAAGTATCTCCCGTGACGGGTTTAGGTGGCAGATTGATGTCCCACCGCTGAAAAAAAACCCTGAAAACCGGTGGGTTTTGGTTGAACGTGAGAATGAAGCGCAGTGCGTTATCCGTGTGCAGGGCAGACCTGCCGGGGCCTCGGGAAGTGCCGCTGAGCCTCGCAGAGAGGGCGAGATGTGAAGGAAGCAAGCCCCGAGTGGGAGTCTGTTTTTCTACCAACTCTGAATTCAAAAGGAGCCGTTGGGTGTAGAGACAGTGAGAGCGACGGCGCGGCCTCCGCTTTCCTTCTGTACCAGGAATTGCTTCTGCTAAAAGGGCTGTTGTGCATTTTTTATTTTTTTTTTTTTAAATATTCATTTTCCATTTAACAGCATCACTCATGAAGCTCAGGTATTATTCTCGTCTGAGTGCAAAAATCCAGGGTGGGCATTATGCTTTCCTGCAGTAGAAGTTCCAGCGGGGTTGTTTTGTGGGCAGGAATATCTTTTTCCAGCATTGCATAGAGGATAAAATACCTCACTGGGTCCTGGGACATAAGANTTTTTTAAATATTCATTTTCCATTTAACAGCATCACTCATGAAGCTCAGGTATTATTCTCGTCTGAGTGCAAAAATCCAGGGTGGGCATTATGCTTTCCTGCAGTAGAAGTTCCAGCGGGGTTGTTTTGTGGGCAGGAATATCTTTTTCCAGCATTGCATAGAGGATAAAATACCTCACTGGGTCCTGGGACATAAGAATCTAGCATTCAGCTACTCGGCGACCACATTCTAAGTTTTTGGGGACAAGATCTGTTGCCTATTAGATGTTTGTGCTCTGTCTGGCACAGCAGGGCAGTCTGGTGTTATTTTTATAGCAGCGTTAAATAACTCTGTCTACAAATTTTTGGAGGTAGGAGGGAAAGGGCTGGCAGTTGGCCCTCTTAAGTGTGACTTGGTGGATTGTCCATGTTCAGGGTTATGCAATGCAGAGATTTTACGTGCTTTTGCAGCCTCACAGGTGGCTTCATCCACGCCTGGCACTGCCTGTTTCTGCCGTCCTGGAATTGAGCAGATCTTCGCGGATGTTTTCAGTGATGGATGTCTTCACTGGAAACCTTCACATGTGGTTTAGATGAGTCCTACCCAAGACCTGTCATCCTGTGCTTACAGGAGAGGTCTTACTGGTGTGATGCTTTACCATACGAGCTTTTTGATGATGCTCATCGGTTACAGTGCCTCCTAGAATGTCCTGCCTGGACACATGGGAGAAGAGTGCTCTGAACTTGGGCACCTGAGCATGAAGGGTGACACATTCGGGCAGCCAGCTCTCTTGGAAAGTGGGCTCCTGAATAGCTTTGAAGACCCCAGATGAAGTTCACATCAAGGGTGGGGTGGCCCAAGCATGGAGAGAGTCTTGTGTGACGTATTTTGGTGAGTGGCTTGCAGATGGCAATTCCCTGGCATCATCAGAGCTGCTTCCCTGGGCCTGTCACTACTTGTCAGGGCAGTGGTGGAGTCGCCATCCCTGGAGGTGTTTCCCAGCCGGGCAGACGTGGTGCTGAGGGACATGGGTTAGTGGTGGGTTTGGCTGTGTTAGGCTGATGGTTGGACTCAATGATCTTAAAGGTCCCTTCCAATCCAGGGGGTTCTATGATTCTACGATTCTGTCCTCTTTTGCTTCCTTGCTGTGGTATCAACCTTTCTTCCTCATGTAAAATAAACTGTTTCTCCTTGCAAGGAGAATATTGGCCTTTTCTTTAATAAAAAATGTTTGTTTCAAACTGATGTGGTTCCTGAAACTTGTGCTCCATTTCCGTGTTGCTTCCCCATTTTAAGATATCACAAGTATTCGTTTGGAGAATTCATATTTGTTGGCCCTTTGCTGTGTTTTGTCCCACCCATTCCTTGCAGCCCCTCTTCATTTCAGTGCTCGGAGGCTGCGGCATTGCAAAGTACGAATGTTGGGCAGCCACTGCCCTGCAGCCTGGACAACCTGTAATCTTGCTTTGCCTAAAACCTGCAGTGCTGAATTCAGTTGAGGGCTCCGGAGATGCTCAGGGGCTGGAACATCTCCCTCAGGAGGAAAGGCTGAGGGAGTTGGGGCTCTTTAGGCTGGAGAAGAGCAGGCTGAGGGGGGAGCCCATCAATGCTGAGCAATCCTGCACGGGAGGGGGCCGGGAGGAGGGGGCGAGGCTTGTGTCAGTGGTGCCAAGGGACAGGACAAGAGGGAACGGGCACAACCTGGAGCACGGGAAGCTCCATCCGACCTTGAGGAGGAACTTCTTTCCTTGGAGGGTGGCAGAGCCCTGGCAGAGGCTGCCCAGAGAGGTGGTGGAGTCTCCCACTCTGGAGCCATTCCCAACCCGCCTGGACGCCATCCTGTGCCCCCTGCTCTGGGTGACCCTGCTCTGGCAGGAGGGTTGGACTCGATGATCTCCAGAGGTCCCTTCTAACCCCAGGGATTCTGTGATTCTGAGGTTCTGTGATTCTGAGATTCTGTGATTCTGTGATTCTGTGAGTACAATCCTAGAAGAAAACTACTTTAGGTTATGCCTCTACTAGTGAACACACCTGTACACGTATTTAGCAGGGAGAAAGTGACTTGCAGAGAGTTACTCGCCCCATCTTGAGGCAGGAGTCCCAGGCCACTTCCAGCCACCGACCTTCCTGCTCCCCCGTCCTGCTTCACAGCTTGTCTCAAAATGGAAATAACAATGCTTCCAGGCTCTCACGGCCCCTCACCATCCCCAACCTATGCAGCACTCGAGAGCGGATGTCCAAAAGCGCTTGAAGTGGCGGCTTTGTACCAGCTGCTGTTCTGTTTCTGCTGTGAGCCGTCCTGTCACACAGGCTTGGGAAACAAAGCAAGGACAGCCAGGTGGTGGAATGGCTCAAAAGCCTCTTTTGTTTGCTTTTTGCCCTTGAAAAGCAAAACGGTGTCACGGAGGAAAGGTGAAGGCACGAGGAAGCTCCTTGTGACATTGACACCCAAGTTTCGCGAGTTAATTGCATAACCCGCCTTGCCACACTCCCAAATCCTGCGTCTTGGTAGGGCTGTGCCAAAAAAGAGGACGTGAAGAGTCCAGAGCATCATTCAGAGGTTTTTCTAGTTCTGCTTGACAGTGTCCCTGTTCGTGCACCACAGTGGTCTCTGTCGTGCAGCACCCGGCACAGAGTTCACACCACTTGTGCAGGTGAATTATAATATCTGGAAAAATACAGACATCTGCACAAGGTGTCTCAGGGCAAGTCTTGGGGGCAGGTCGGCAAGGCAGCAATTAGCTTACAGGCTTAATCAAAGAGAAAATTCTAATAAGAGGTTGTGTTTTCTGGCTGCTGATAGCAATGGGGATGCAGCCACAAATGAAGTAATGCATCACGCATTTTAAACCTCCTATACAAGAATTTCGGCAGGGAGGATAATAATGGCACAAGCTCAGCGAAGTACAAGGAGGTACTCTGAGGCAAGCGAACTCCCGTGGATAACGGAGAACAAGGAAAGAAAAAGAAAGGGGGGAAAAAAGCCCAGCTGGGTTGGACCAGAACTGAATCCTGGAAATACTCCAGGTTTTGGAAATCGGTAGGCTTCTGGTTCTTGATGGATCCCTCATGGAGCTTAACAAAGACTGGAATATAAAGATACGTTAATACCTTTATTTGGGAGTTGTTTGCCTCTGTTGTGGACTACAGGACTTTACCCTCAAGCCTAAAAATAGGGATAATTGATGTAATCCTAAATCAAGGGAACATGCCAGCTGACTGCACAGATTATAAGCCTGTCTGCTCAACACCTGGAGGCCGTGGGGTGACATGCAAAGAGAATGGTTTTTTGAATGCTGCCCCCCTGATCACCACGTGTGGTGAAATAACAGCAGGTGATGTGAGTGAGGGGTGGATGGACCAGCTTGGAAGCCCCTTGGCCTTCATGGGAGGCACTCTGGCGATGGATTTCAGGAAGCTGATGCCTTCTCTGGGGGTCAGCCCATAACTGTGGGCTGCTGTGGAGGACAGCTATTCACAAGGGAAGGAGATGACTCTTCTGTCTGAATTTAGGGTGTCTTAAACTATCTACCGCTGTCTTCTCGCTATAGGTGCAACCATTGCAGACCCCTGCTCTCAAGCTGAATTTCCCTCTTAGTTTTAAAAATGAAGGCTGGCAACATGCTGTTTCGAAAGAGGTATCCAAATCCGAGGCGTACCTCCATGTTAGTCTGAAAGAGGACATCTCCCCCAATGTCCTCGTGGTAGGGGTGGCTTTTGTGGCCTGCTGGGAGCCACTGGGATGGCCTTGAATCCCATGTTCAGGCTTTTCTCCGTGATGACAGGATTATTTTTTCTCTTTAATAATTGCGGGTGGGATCAGAGCAAGGACTTTGTGATGTAGAAACAACTGTTTGACAAGACTCTTCATCAAGGAAGAGTAGTTCTGCAGGGGCCTGCTGGTCACCAGTGCCTGGTTTCAACCTGGATCCTTAGGTACAATCCAGAATATGCCGAGATCTATCGTGCAATCCAGTGGACAGTGTATCATGTCCTTACCATGTCTGTACTAGCATTGCCATCCTAAAGAAATCCAGACTGCCTCTTTGGATGCCTCGTGGGACCGGGGACCATTCCCAACAGGCAGTTTGGATGTGACTACCCTGTTTGGATGCCATAGCAGAGACACACAGCGGAGGCTGTTGAAAGGTCCCTGGCTCTAGATGCTGCAACCATCTTTAGTCGTTGTCAGCGAGAAGAGTCAAAAAATAAAAACATTTAGTGAAAAGTCTGGGTCAGGAGAGGCAGGATGGGTGATGGCTGGCTGATTCATCCCATGTCCATGTCCTGGCAGGGGCAGATCATTTGGGAAAACAAGCGGGCAGCAGAAGGACTTGCAGTGGCAAAGGGGATACTGGTCTGTTCCCAGACCATCCTGTGGCTGGGGTGCAGATGAGCCGTGACCCTAACCAGCCATGAGGCTGGAGAATTTAAAGCTTTTCCGGGCAGAATCCTCATGCATAGCATAACTGAGTCTTCATTAGGTCTGGTAGATGCTACTGAAAAATTAATAATGCACTTACGCGTCTTAGTTAAGGAGTCTGCTCTGGGCAGTGAGTGAATGTCCCTGCTGACGGGGCTTGAAAACCTGGAGAGCTAAGTGTTGGTTGCTATTTATTCCCTTTTATTTAGCATCTATATTTAATGCTTCGCCTCTTTCAATAGCTTTGCAAACATGAACGAATTAATTGGGAAGTTACTGCAGTGCACATAACAAGTAGAGCCCTGCTAATTAGTCAGGGTGGGGTGTTGATGTATCTCTGTTCAACAGGCTACTTCAGGTGTTCGTGTTTGATTTCTTCCTTCCAGTCCAAGTGCTGCTTTCAGCTGCACTTCAGTGATGGGGGAAATCCAAGATTCGGCCAAACTGCCTTCCAAAGGGTTTTGCTTAGAAAGGAAAAGCAGAACCTCTGTGCTCTAGAAAGAGGAGTTGCACTGCTGCATTTAATTTCCTGATTTAAAATGAGTTAAACTTGTCCTTTCTTCTTCCTTTCTCTTTCTCTTTTTTGAAGATTGATCAGGTAGTGTAAAAAATATACCTGGCTGGGAATGTATCTCTAATTAATTGCATTGCAGCAAATGAGACCATTTCACTAAATCCTCTGTGCACATTTTAGACCTTAATCAAGAGGTAACCTATTTGACAGGCCATTGCAGTGAGCTAGGTAATTTCACCCCTCTTGGAATAAGGCTTATTCCATAGAAGTGATTAATGAATTAGGAGCTGTAGGTCATTCTGTTATTACAGTCGCTGTGAGGTGTGTTTCTCTTTTGCATCCATGCCCAAGAGATAGGTTTCCGAGTGTCTTCTTCTGCTGGATAACTTCTTCTTGCCTCTCAGGGTTACCCATCCCAAATCTCCTTGTGATATTAGCGGAAACACGGTGGAGCAGGGAATGAATGCAGGGGCAAATTAGGTTGCTTTCAGTGGGTTATCCTGAATTTGTGGCCAAGAGCACCCTTCAGTCACACAAAAGTTGATGGGAACTGAGCTTGCTTTCTCCATCATCGTGGCTTCAGCCTGCACGCTGCTTCTGCATGGGTTACCCATCGATAATTCGGTGGGTTAGCCCTCGGAACAAATGGAGCCGGTCGGGATAGTCTGTGTTTCTTTTACCTCTCTGAATGGACACCTCCAGCTTTCCCTAGTGACCTCAATGGGAAACCCTACAGCATCCCCCAAGGAGTCTTCAGGAACGTGGGGCTGAGAACAGCCCTGAGCTCTTCCTTGCTGTGTGACTCAGTAGATCACCCATGCTCACCACGGGGTGGCTTGAGGACAGCACCGTATAAATTAGCATTGGCAGCGTAGCCTTAAATATTATTTCATTGCTGTAAGAGTTTCAGAGTCCTCTGATCTCTCCTTGTACTGCTGAGTTTCCTGCAGGCCATTAGTTTCATACAACATGTTGCCTTTGACTCCGTGTCTCAGCACGAACAGGATTGGGATGCGTAGCAGCTAAAATGAGGCAAAACAACCAAAAGCAGCCCAAATAAGAAAGAAAAAGAAATGCAGAAGGGTAAGAATTGCCCAAATCCTAGTAACTGTCAGGGTTGGGGACTGAGTGTTTGGGGAGGGGTGGGGGTGCTGCTTACAGCCTTTTGGACTCCTACTCATTCGTGAACCTGCTTACAAGTCCAAGGGGCTGTAAGTCTTGTCCAAGACATCCGTGTTTTTGCTGCTTTGCAGACAGAGCTAGCAGAGGTGTGTTGTTGATGCCCTAAATCTCAGCTGTGACCTCTAAGCCTAGGAGGCACAAGCCTCCGGTCCCACCCTCCTCCTTCCTGCTTCATCTGGGGATGCAGATGCCATCCTGGCAGCAGGAATTCCTCTCTGACTCTGCCCTTTTTGCTGTGCAGCGACCACCAGCCCCTTCCTAGGTGTTTCCCCTCCAAAGCCCTGCACAGCCCCCTTGGATTCTCCTTTCCTGGCTCTCCTGGTCCTTCCATCCCCCTCAAGACGCCGCCTCAGCCTGCTGCCTCCAGGATGATGCCGATGCTTTGTAGCCCTCCCGGGAATGCCGTGGTGTTGGGTTCCTCCCTGGCACCGAGGCGTTTTGACACGGAGGCTGGGGAGATGCTCTCCTGGAGGGAAACGTGGCCAGCACACATCAGCTGCTACACAGCCGCCGCGTTATCCGGCATCAGGCTCAGATAATCCCCTGTGCCTTTAAACGTGATGCACATCAAAGCCAAAGAGTGCAGAGGAATTCCCCCTTCCCGCTCCCGCCTCGCTCCCTCCTTTTTTTTCGTTTAAATTTAAGGAACTGGAGAGTGGATTGCGGCTGACACAGATTTGTAGTCGTCTCCATGGCTACAGAGACGGGCAAGTTGTATGTGGAGCGTGTTCATTGTTAAGTTTCTAATTTCAGCGAGGTCGCTGGATGGTTTTTCTCCTTTTTTTTTTTCCGCCGCTCCGAGATACCCTGGAGAAGGATGAGAGCTGTCGGTGCCCTTGCCTCCCCCTGCTTCTCCAGGCGCGATCCCTTGCTGCATCCCTGTTATCCTCGGAGTAAAAGCACTGGGAACACGTCTGCAGTTTTTAAAGCTTTGCTGTTTTTTCCCCATCTTGCCCGTTCCTCTAGGTATTCAGCTCACATCCACTTCGGCAATTCCCGCCGCTCCTTGAAGTTCCTCGGTGCTTTCCGAGATCTCATCTGCCCTCCCTGCTGCCTCCTTCTCTTGATGGCAGCCTTGCAAGCACAGACCTCCCTGGGCACAGACTATCGGTCTGCAGCTGGTGGGATGCTGTGCAAAGGGTAAGGTGGCCACTTGCACGTGCACACCGTAAAGGACACCCCTTGCCATGGCTGTGCTGGCAAATTCTGGCCCAGGAGAAAGGCCACGGCATTACCCATGTCCTGCATGGAGGAGAAGTCTGACACAGCCACCCGTGTTATGGAATTCATGGTGTCACTGGTGTTGCAAAAGTTTTTTGCCTTCCAGGTTGAACCTTCTTTTCTCATCTCGAGAAAAAACACACCTGCATGCGGACTTGGGAATTTTTAAAAACCTTTATTGAAAATGAGGTGGAATTTGGGGCTCCAAATTAGGATTAATGCTTGCCTCCCCCTTCAAGTCATCCTCTGATGGGGTGGAGGGTGATAGTGTCCCTTGGGCTCTGGTGCTCAGGTGACCTCATTCGTATTTCCCCATGACTGTGGGATGTCTCTCCCTCTTGCCAGAAGACACGCAGAAATTCAGTGCACAAACTGTGCATCTGCACAACACAGCACAGGTCCCTAGGTCTCCTTGATGACAAAGTAGTAGCCATGATGTGCTGTAATCATCATCTTTGTGGTCTTTTTTGGTGTCTGGAGTAATGCGAGAGCTGTGTCGCAGCCTGCCAGAGCCAAGGTGAAGCTGAAGAGCTGTGTCACTTCTCCCAGGGAACATGAAGGTGTCTGGGCTAGTAGTGGAAGACTCTGCTGGATGAGGGGAGGCAACCTGATGTGATTTGTCTATGCCAGCTACTGGGAACAGCCACTGCCTGGGGATTGTTTGGGTCAATGTGCGTTTCCATCAGCCCAAACTGTGTCACAAACCCTTCTAACCGTTAGCAAAGTGGATCATCAGTTTCACAGAGGTGAAGCCCGTGCCTTGGCCCTGTTTTGGCTGGCTGTAGGGGAACTTACACACTCAAGAAGAACTTGGGGTAGCTGGTGGCAGAGAGGAATGTCAGGATGTTGGCCACAATTTTCCCACTTTAGCCAAACTGCGTGAACAAGGTCAGGTTCCATCAGGGAGTGGATGTGCTCAGGCTGTTCTCTGTAGTGGCTTGGGTCAAGCTGGTCTTGTAGCAGAGACTTGAGACATCACGTTGTAACTCCAGAAATGGAGCAGAGAATGGACAATTGGTATGGGCAAGGTCATGAGTGATCCCACAGACATTGCCTTGTCCAACACGTGATGTAGAAAACCCTCCTCCCTCAAAGGAAAAAAACAACACCTGTGTTTGACCCATGTGAGAACATGCCTGCTACAACCTGTAAGGCAGCTTCTCCAGCAGGTTGTCAGGCAAAGAAGAGGCCATCTGGCCTCTTGGCTTTTGATCCCAATACAAGACTCTTGCATTGGGTGCTCTATGGATTTTACTCTCTCCTTGTTTTATGATATGGGTGTTTTATGGCTTTCTTATGTTTTTTGCTAGGACAAGAGGAAGTGGCCTCAAGTTGCTCCAGGTGAGGTTTAGATTAGATATTAGGAAAAAATTTCTTCAGCAAAAGGGTTGTCAAGCATTGGAACAGGCTGCCCAGGGAATTGGTGGAATCGCCATCCCTGGAAGTGTTTAACAGCCGGGCAGACGTTGTGCTCAGGGACATGGGTTAGTGGTGGTTTTGGCAGCACTGGGTTGATGGTTGAACTCGATGATCTTAAAGGTCTCTTCCAACCTAGGTGATTCTGTGGTTCTTCTATGAATGGTATGCATCTGCGCTTGGATATACTTTGAAAGCCTGAAGAATAGCAGTCAATATTTCTTGCCTTCAAAACTGCAAAAACAAACGTTGGGATGTTTTTGCAACAAATACCACCTCTGCTGGGATCGTTGACGTCCTTATTTTTTGGTCTGCAAGTGGCAAGTGGGGGAAGATGGTACATTTGAACTCCAGTGCACTGTGCTACCTTTAAATGTCCTACAGTCAGTTAGTAGCCTGGCTGAAAACCCCACGGGTGTGCTAATTGAATTAAATTCCTTCATATAAAGCACTGGACTCTTAAGGTCAATGTGCAATGAAACACATAGCCATAATTGAGGTATTCGTTCACTCATGTGCATGCTGGAAGAAAGGCTTGTTTGATTGATGTACCTACTGATGCGCTCCTTGAGTAAGGATTTGCCTGACATTTCAGGCCCAGCTGGTTTGTTTGGGAAGGTCTTCATGCTTCCTACAGACCAAAATAAGTTTCCTTTATCTGACCCATTCCCTTTCTTTGTAGGTTCACTGAAAAGATACCTTATCAGACGGGTTTGAAAACTAATTTTTTTTTTTTTTTCCTCACTAGTGATGTTAAGGGATGAGCCAGTCCCACCAGCAGAGCCTCACATTAGTTCCTCACCTTAGGACTGCGGGGAGGGATGAGTTTTGTGGTAGACCAGCCTCACTGAGCTGCCCCGATTTACCCAAGGAAGCAATTTGTCCTTCCATTTACAGTACGGTGCCATTTTGCTTCTTTGCCTTTTGAAATAGATTAACCCAAGCCGTAACACCTGCATATTCCAGTGTGTCGTGATTCCTTCTGCTTTGGGAGAAAGAAACAGTGTGTTTCTGAACAGGGTGGATGTGATTACGGGAGAGGGAAAGATGTTGGGTTCAACCTTAGGGGTCCTCCCCACCAGGCATGGGAATGGGAACTCACGAGAAGAGCAGGAAGACTGTGGGCGTCTGAGGAGAACCAAGTGGCTGTTGTGGTGGTCTAGCAAGGGAAAGGTCTCTTTCTGCTCCTGGAGAGTGAGGAAGGACTGCTTAACCCTTGCAAAAAAAGCAAAAACACATCGGAGACTTGGCCTGGATTCCCAGCAGCAGGTCTGGAAGTGGCAGATCACAGCGGATAAGGGGAGATCACCACACTCTTGTCTCCAGAGCAGCTCGGAGATGAGGGTGGATAAAACCTGACTTTTCACCGGAAGAAAGCCAGAGATCTCGTCCATTTGCTGCCAGAGTTTGTCCTTTTCTCGCTACTTGTAGGCTACAAAAAGGTCATATTATAAGGACAAATCCAGTCCCCAGTCTTAGAGAAGAGCCATTATTACTCTGAAGCAAAAACAATAAAATCAAGTAATGCCAGACTTTGCAGTAGTCCCTCTGTACAGAGAGCTCTAGAGGCTTTGCCGTCTCCCTGGGAAAGAAATTACAGTCTGGGGGTTAACTCTTCTGCTTTAGTGATTTTTCAGAGTTGGTGTTGGCTTTGGTGTGGAATTTCTCTTCAGAATTTTTGTTTGCTTGCTGACATTTTAATAAAAATATTTTGTGTCTACAGTACTTAAAAAATAATTGAGAGGGAAGGCAAGGGGGTAGCTTTTCATCAAGTATCTCATTTTCCTAAAGATCCTTGCTTGGAAAATATATTTTTTCTGAGGAAGTCTGTGTGCTCCCTGAGCTAAGGATGAGCACTCCTGCTTCACCAGGAGAGAGAAGTGGATATGCAAAATATCTGCACAATTCAGACTCCCCCAAAACGAAGAGCAGGAGGCTCCAGCACATGTCCCATCCCAGGAGAGCTGCTGAAACAGGGATCTTCCCACAGGTGCTGCTGCCGGTCTTTTTGCTCTTTGGCATCTACTTGCAGATATTGGTGTTGCCACTGTGCTGTCCTGCAAAATACAAGCTAAAAAAGATGTGCTGGCTGGAGAGGGTGATCCTCACACAAAGGCAAATTGATGTATTGCAAATTCAGGTTAATGAAATTATTCCTGTTCGCCCCACGGACCTTAGGTTGGGCTCTAGACCTGTCCTTGGGGCTGCCATGACGTGGATGTAGAGAGAGGAGCAGAGGGCTCTTAGGTAAGGCTAGCTGGCCTTGAGGAGCGATGCGTGGAGGAGATGGAGTTGGGCACACAGACTTCATGGACCTGCACCTGGGGACTCACTGCAGCAACTTCTGCCAAAATGCAGAGGCTTGTTTTAGAAACGGCAGGGGAAGGAAAGAAAACCCTAGTGTGAAGTGATGGCAACGTGGAAAACAAAGCATGGAAGTGGAAGAAGGACAGGGAATTGGAAGTGCCTCTAGTAGAGACCAGCTTGATCGCATCGTATCTTGGAGACCTTGCTGGAACGTCGTACCTATTTCTGGTCTCCCTGGTACATCATGGGTGAGTCCAGGCTGGACTGGGGCAGGGTTCAGGGGCAGGGTCCAGAGGAGGGGCTTGGACTTGATGACCTTTAAAGGTCCCTTGCAACCCAAACTATTCCATGATTCTTTGACAGGACAGGGTGAGACAGGATGATCACCCAGATCATCCCACAGTGAGCAGCTGGAGGGATAGTGGAAGGGGCTTGGGGTACCAGCAAGGAGACTTCTGTGCCTTGAGCCTGGAGATTGAGGTCTCCCTTTGCTGGGTCATTGCAAGGAGACCTGGATCAGTTGAACCCAAGGGTTGAACGTGGTGCTCCCCTTGCTCCAGATCTGGTGCACAGGCACCAGCCCTGGCTCTGCCCTCCCAGCAATGCCTCTTTCATCACAGCCTGCGACAGCTAAAACCACACCAGGACAGATACCACCTCCAAGCAGCCAAGAGAAAGGAGGGACTAATTAACCTCCCTTGTTAGCAGCACAGTAATAAAAATGTTAGCATCCCCGAAAGGTTTGCAGAATTAATCACAGCTGGAGCAACAACGACTGAAGAGTAAACCTGAACAACAAAAAGGAAAGCATATCCCACAGATGGACTTGGGGTAGGATCTCCAACATGTGCAGATCCAGAGTCATGTTTTTGCCTGCCCTCCCTCCCAGAAGTGGTGTTGCAAGAGTACCCAGAGGCCCCAGTTGAAATTACCCAGGTGCTGAAGGTTCTGCACATCCTTACTAGATGGTTGCAGCCCTGAAGGAATATTGCAGCTCGATAGAAGGATTATTCTTCTAGAGGAAGATGTACAGGGCTGGCAAACATGACACAGAGCCTATGGGACTGCAGCACTGCTCTGCAACACCAGCTGAAGGTCAGGAGAAATACCTTGGGGCACCACAGCTGGTGCCAGATGCCACCCTGTGGGCAGGAGACTCGAGCATAGAAAAGCTTGGAGAGAGGAATCCAGCTGTCCTGGAGGAGACATCGGTTGTAGGGAGAGCTGATGTGCTTTCCCAGCCTTGCTGGGACTGTATGGGCTAGGACCCCCGTGGCTGTGGTGGAAATGGAGTCATCTGTGTTTAGATACCTTAACCTGGAGCTGAGTCCTGGGCTGGTGGTCTGGACTGCTTGGTGGCGTGTATGGGTAGTTTCTGTGAAAGGTTTCAGGAACCACACCGAAATCAACTTCCAAAATTAGAAGAGCCTTTGGAAAGGGAAGATTGCGGTCTCTGTTTCCAAAGGTTCAGACCTGAAAGCCTGAACCTAGCACCCAAACGCCTACGTGGAGGGAATGGCTCTGTCAGCAGCGCCTGGTGGATCTGCCTAGGGAGGAGAACCTGAACAGGGAATTATTACAGTGGGTGATATGAAATGACCTCTCACTCTCCCCTGGCTTATAACCCTCCCTCTGTCACAACAGCCACTGCCAGCTAGATTGGATGGAGAGCAGCCCTGAGGAGAGGGATTTGGGGGTGTTGGTAGATGAGAAGCTCAACATGAACCATCACCGTGCGCTGGCAGCCCAGAGACCCCCCCCACCCCCTGGGCTGCATCCCCCCAGCGGGGGCAGCAGGGCCGGGGGGGGATTCTCCCCCTCTGCTCCGCTCGGGGGAGACCCCACCTGGAATACTGGGTCCTGCTCTGGAGCCTCAGCTCCTCAGCCTCAGCAGAGATACGGACCTGCTGGAGCGGGGCCAGTGGAGGCCATTGAGATGCTGGCAGGGCTGGAGCCCCGACAGACTGGGAGGACAGGCTGGGAGAGCTGGGGGGGTTCCGCCGGGAGAAGAGAAGGCTCCGCCGAGACCTTCCAGCCCCTGCCAGTCCCTAAAGGAGTCTACAGAAAGCTGGGTAGGGGCTTTTTACAAGGGCATGTAGTGGTAGGACAAGGCGTAATGGCTTTGAGATGGAAGAGGGGAGATCTCTAAGATTTCAGGAACAAATTTTTCACCATGAGGTTGGTGAGCCCCTGGCTGGGGTTGCCCAGAGAAGCTGTGGCTTCCCCATCCCTGGAGGTTCAAGGCCAGGTTGGACGGGGCTTGGAGC
Organism: Pluvianellus socialis; assembly: GCA_013400795.1. NCBI lineage: Eukaryota > Metazoa > Chordata > Aves > Charadriiformes > Charadriidae > Pluvianellus > Pluvianellus socialis. The sequence continues at coordinate 20,310 of VZTS01001933.1, forward strand.
AACCTGGTCTAGTGGGAGGTGTCCCTGCCCATGGCAGGGGGTTGGAACTGGATGATCTTCCAACCCAAACCATTCTGTGATTCTATGATTGTAAAACACAAGAGATTTTACAGTAGGTTGTAAGGTAGCTTGTCTGGGGCTGTTTCTTCCCATCACTTAGATGTCCATCAGGTTATATTGCTCACAAGGCAGTGCCCTCTGATTTAGAAGTGCCTGGTGGCATGCATTCAATTCCCTGCTCAGTGCCAGACCTCCTAGATGTCTTTGGGGAACCTTCTCACCTCCTTTTGCTATTTTCCACGCTGTAGGCTTGATAGCACTTTTCCCTGCCAGAAAAAGATCGCGTGCAAAAAGCACCCCTCGCCTTTCTGCATGGGCTGTTTGTCTGGCCCTGAGCTCCTTAAAGCAGATGCTGTTGCAAGCCTGGAT